>JAXGGA010014928.1:0-30652 GCA_038373865.1 Uloborus plumipes | reverse complement strand
TTCACAAAAGGCTTCCAATTTCACATGATTGAGCATTGAACTTTAAAGTGAAGAATAAAAATAAAAATTTCGTTCAAAGGCATTTAATTTTGATAAAACTTTGAATTAACAGCTGCTTCTTTGCAGAAAAAACTGTTTAAAATAGTAAAATAAGAAACAAATCCTTTTCCAAGAATGGATTAGCTCGTCAAAAATCGAGCTTTCCTGTAATTTTAACGCTTTAATGACATAAGCGTTGTGTAAACACTGCTTGAGTAAAGGCATTTTTCTTAGTAAGGGACTCTTTCAAAATGCTATTCCTTGTATTATACATTTGCAGTTTTTTCAAACTGTTCTTAGGGAAGCGTGGAATAAATAAATCCTTCGATAAACGTGAAAGACATAATAGCTTTACATATCAGATTATATCGGATTTGGGTATTAGTTATAAAATAATTTGTATTTTGTGCTCGAATTTCTCTGGGAACTTGTATAAATAAGGGATATTTTAAATGAATACTAAAAGGTTATTGACTCTAAAAGTTATGATACATCTTTTGACCTCTCTCTTGTTTTATTTTTTCCTCTCTTTTTAGCCTACTTTCCCGTTAAAAATAAAAGAAAGACGAAAAAAGTATTAAAAGTAGCTTAATGCATCTAAAAAATATCGCCAAGTCCAAAAAATATCGCCAAGTCCAAAAAATATCGCCAAGTTAAAAAAATAAAGAGGTAAAATGAATATCGAAAAATTAAAAATTTGAAAGTAGGGTATTGAGATGGGGAATTTGTGTGTCGGTCTGTCGGTCGGTCGGTCTGTCGGTCGGTCGATCTGTCGGTCTGTCTGTCCCCCCCTAATAACTTTTGAATGAACATTCCGATTTAGATAAACTTTTTTTTGTTGGAAAGATCTCGGCGAGTACAGCTCATTCCCATATTTGATTTTTTGATTTGAACAATTTTTGGTTCAATTTTGAGCCGTTCAAACAACCGGTTCCGCGATACTAACTTTTGAATGAACAGTCCGATTTGAATAAACTTTTTTTTGTTCGAAAGATCTTTTCAAGGATACTTCATTCCCGTATCTACATTTTCGATTTGAACAATTTTTCGTTCAACATTGAACCGTTCAAACAAGCTGTCACCCCTAATAACTTTTGAGGTAATAGTCCGATTTAAACAAACTTTTTTTTGTTCTAAAGATTTCGGCAAGGATACTTCATTACCGTATTTAAATTTTCAATGTGAACCTTTTTTTCGTTCAACATTGAACCTTTCAAGCAACCTTTCTCCACCTAATAACTTGTCACCACCTAATGAACCGTCTGAATTCAATAAACTTTTTCTGTTCGAAAGATCTCGGAGAGACTCATTCCCATGTTTCACTTTTCAATTTGAACCATTTTTCGTTCAATGATGAACCGTTCAGAAAATTTTTTAACATGAGCGCTTACTGAGAAATTTAAATTGAATGTTGATTCTGAACTTAAAGGCGGATTTCTTCAAACTAACTTTGTAAGAAAACGGTTTTGATAAAAACTTTATGTTAAGTACTTTTCTGAAAAATCTTCTGTGAGGACTCTGATTCCGACTCCGCAAACATGGCGGAAATGCAGGCTCAGAAAAAAATGACTGACTGGGCAGACGATTTTTTGTTCATTTATTCTTTTTTTTTTTTTTTTTTTGTTTAATTAATTATTATTACTTTTATTTTTATTTATTTTTTTTTTTTTTTTTGGCAGACGATATTTTTTTTTTTTATTACAAAAATTGTTCATTCACTAGAGCATTTTATTCTTTATTTATATTTAATAACTGGCAGCGGATTAAAAATAAAATTCGAGACATTTTATTAACGAACGAGGTTTTTTTTCTTTCTTTGATAAAATGTGTTTTGATGTTCTTTGTACTTTTATTTTATTTATTACTTTTTCCTTTTGAAACGATTGTGAAATTTTTCTACGGAAGAACTATAACAGTTACATTCTTTAAAAGGTGTGACAAAACTTTATTTACTCGTTTATTTACTTTTTACGTGTCCATTTCATCTGATGAGAGGGGTATATTTTACTTTTAGAAATCAGCTTATGGTGCTATAAAGGTATGTTTGACATAATTTTCAGTTTCAGATATTCAAGAGAATATTGATTAGATGAAAGAATGCCGATGTCGATGTACGGGAAAGTAGGCTCGTTTAGTTCTTGACAGAACTTCTTGTTTGTAAATTATTTATTATCTTTTGTATTATCATTGTCTTGATGGAATCCAATATTTCAAATAGATACCTTGCAAAAAATATCTTCCTTTCAGGTTTCCTGTCCATTATACTGTGTGTATATATTATATACACACGCACACTCGTGCCCGCCAGCCACCTTGTATAGTAGACAGAGAAGTTTGACCGTGATCGAGGGGCTCCGGGTTCGAATCCCAGTTTGAGCATAGATGTACTTTCTCTTTCCCGTCCTGTCTTTGTCCTTTCCTTGTGTGAAAGATTGCCTACTCTATAAACGGGTTCCTATGACATGTGTTGTGCGCAAATCGGAATTCACACCAAATTGCGGTACGGCTGGAAAAAGGAAACAGCCGGTATAAGGCCGGCCTAAGGCAGGTATTCAAGTGAAACACGGACGATCGCAACTCACCAATGCAATCGCAAATTCCCAAATTTGGATACGTTGCAATCGCTACGAGATGCGATTCTAATGTAATTCGACTTCCAGTAGCGATTGCCATTTGCAATCGCCTCGAAGCGATTGCAATGGTGTTTCACTTGAATTCCTGTCTAAATCAGCAGCTTAGCTGGCACAAGACAACAACAACACAGGTTGACCAGGAGTTAACGCGCTGATGTTAAAAATTACTCTCCAGAACACTACCGATTCAAAAAGTTCTATATAAATTCGAAAACAAAGTAGAAAACATGGGAATTAGTTTAATACATGTTTGTTGTGTCTTCTAAATTCTAGTATAGTATGGCGCAAATGAATAATGATATTTTGCATTCCTTGCTGAAGAGTCCAAGTTTCAATCTTCCAATAACTGCGAACTTATGAGTCAAACGATTGATTGTCGACGAACTCGGACCTATTGTATTAAGACTGAGCTCAGTTGCAAACTTTCTTTGAGTTAAAATTGAGCTGTTGGTGCTCGGATAATGAGTTTGAACAGTAAAAATATGTTCAAAAACGCTATACATCCAGGCCAGTCACTTCAATTTTTTAAAGAGGGAGGAGGGGGGGGGGTAAAGGGTACATACTCAATGTAAATAAAACCATAAAACAGCAAAAAACACTCCCTCTTAAATGTAGATTCGTTAGTTTCCTGAAGCCAGGCGGAAAGTTGACCCCCCACTCCTTGATCGCTCAAATGACGGGCCTGCGTTCATCGACATTTTTATTGAAAAATAAACAACAAACACAACCTAATGAGATTTCGAAAATAATAATAATAATAATAATGAAAACAATTGCGAAATAATCTTCCAACGCCCCGAACCTAACCCCCCCCCCACCCCCCAAACTTAGTCTTGATACGTCAATCAGTTTTCGAAAAATTGACATTTCTCTTTACCTCGTTAATTACTGGTAACCATCTTAATAAAATAGCAATTAAAACAAAAACATTAGCTAACACGTTTTGCGCTACAGCAGCTTTTAAAATTATATTAAAATATTTAAATTCGAACTTTAAGGACAAACATGGAAAAAGTGGTTATGCAAACACATAGAGAACAATGCAAAAAGAATAAGAATGACTAGGTAGCTAGAACTATAAGCTGATTCTTTGTCAGAAGGTGAAAGTAGCAATCCCTAACAAATAATCACAGGTTTCGAAACACTTCGTGAATCAACAAGCACGGCAATGAATAATAAAATAATGAAGTTTTAGACGCATAATCATAAAAAAACTGTAGACGTAACAACAGTCGATTGTATCAAAAATCAAACTGTAAAGTTAAAAAATAATAGCAAATTTAAGTAGCCAGGTTTAGGATCTTTTCCAAAATTGAACATCAAGAATAATATTTTTTAACTAAAATAATCAAAACGAATTGTTGAATCGCAACGTCCCCAACTATAACTGTCAGGAAGAAAGAGAGTCAAAAAAAAAAAAAAAAAGCTTACCCCAAAAGGTACTATCAATTTTGCATGTATGTTCTGTAAGTCCCAATATCACACACGTGTTGCTGTATTTCAGGAAACGAATTGTAGTCCTTCTAGCCAATCAGCATAAGTAGCAAGTATTCAGCAACTTAATCAGTACGCAGGAGCGCCCCGAAGGGAGGTCCAGGGAGGTCACCGGGACCTCCCAAACATCTTCCTCGTTCGGCAAATTTGGACAACGATTCGGCACATTCAGGGATAGTATTGAAAGATTTTTTTGCAATTTTTATGTATATATATATATAGTGTGCGTGCGGCTGCAATCTTTCTCTTTTTTTGTTATACATTAGTTATCTTTGAAAATGAGAAGATCCGATTAATAAAAATATATCTCATTCTTTTGTTGACGTTATTTACCATAAACCAAACCGTTTCTTTCCTTAGCGCCTTTCGGTGAATTCCATAGTGTGTGTAGCATGACCCCAGACAAGACGGATAATATATATAGTGAAAATGCTGCAATGCATAAATGTTGCACTTTGAACGCAAAGAACTCTAATATTATGTGCGGCGACTTCAGTTTTATTTTTTGCTTGACAAGCAGATTTTCTCATTTCTCGTACTGAAAAATATTATCTGCTTACTTGCTTAGCTTCATTTATTTAGTTCCATTTCTTGACTTTCCTCACTACGAAAAGAATTGATCGTCGAACTAGTTCAATATTGTTTTTCGTTTTAATTATAGTACTGATTGATTTTGCTTACAATGAAGAGAATTCGTAAACAATATAAAGTTGAGTGTTTAATTTGTGGAAGTACTTTTGATGACGATTATAAACGGAAACATGAGGAACTTTGTCACGGTGGAAAACATATCTCCGTGAAACTTGCTGGAGCTCCAAAAAATCCATTTGATGCTGCAAGAAAGAAAATAAAGACTGCTTCAAGCAGCGAATTATCGCCATTAACGGTTAGTTTTAAATTGATCTTTTTTTCTTCCTCTTTTAATTTGTTTCAATGCATTTGTTTTTTTTTTACTCACTGATTTAAATCAATGACCATAGACTCCCACACTTGAGAGCCTGTCGCAATACATTTTGGGAGCCCCTTGTTTAACGTGAACTTATTTTCATGTGCAGTTTAAATTCCTTTCCGGGGTCTTATGTCACAGTTGCGACATGTGTGACTTTGTAAATCCGCCACCGACCTCAATAATTAGAAACAAATTAATTTCTTTGTTAAAGGTCGTCATGAATTTGGAAAAAAAATTTGTAAAAATTTTAGCCATAAATTAATTTTAATCTTGGTTCCAATTATTTTTCAGACATTATGCTTTTTTCTTAGAATTTAATAAAATTAGTTGTCATCATTTTCAATAAATTATGCATGTAATATATGAAGAAATTGTGTTGAAAAAAAAATCCCGTTATAATTTCATTGATTCGCCATTGAAAAATAAGCTACTAATAGTGTATTTTCTGTGTAATTGTGTGGGTGTAATTTAACCTTTTTCGGCAACTGATTCGCGTCAGTGGCGCAGCCATAAGTAAAAAAAATCAAAAATGAAATATTCGTTTTGCATACATAATTTCCCTACAATGCGGAGTAATAAACTAAAACCAGCAATTGTACTGCTTCTTACTGTAAAGTTAGAAATTTTACAGTTTTTTGTCGTAAAATTTAACTGTATTATACTGTAAAAACAACATAATTTTTTTTACAGTGTACTCGAATACCTTAAGAAATCTCGAAGTTTAATTAATCCCGATATACATACTTTTTATTGGATCCCTCGCCCAAAATGAAGTCAAAGCTACACCTGTCACTGCGTGCCTGAGTTCACTCAATAATTTGCTCTTTCAAGCCTCAGAACGTCCACAGTTCTGCTTTACCAAAGATACAAGTATTGTTATTAGGTGTTTTCAGCATTTACAGAACCATTTCGGAAAACAGTAAAAATATCAATAAAACACTAAGGTCTGTGTACATACTCGTATTTTTCCATTCGGCACATTTTGAAGTTCCATTCGGCAAATTGAGAATTTTCTCCCTCCCAAAAATTCAAGCTGGGGGCGCCCCTGTCAGTACGACTGTTTTTATTCACTTCATACCGCAAACTGAGCGTTTGAATGCAAGATATCGCAGTACTGAACTTGTATATCAATTAGTAAAAATTATACTTGAAATATAGCAAGAAACAGTATTATTGAAAGCAGCTGGGTAGAAATACAGCTTTCTAGGTAGGATAAATAGTTTTCCATTAATCTGCAAGTCCGAGCTTCATGATAGTTTATCTTCCCTCTTTTCCGATCGATATTTTTAGAATATCGTACATTCGATAATTTTTAAGGAACTTTTAAAAGGAATGAAGAAGTCTAAGAAATAGAAAAGAAAAATGTGATGAATATTTTGGCGCATTTCCCTGGAAAAAATTTCGCAGCCAACTATCCAACGTCAATCGATTGATCCGTTTTTTTTTTTTGAATATTTGTTGATTTTGTTGGGAGAAAGCTGTTGAAGAACTATTCTTCAAAAAATGTGTAACAGCTGTTTTTTCCCCAAGAATTCAGTTAAGGGCTAGAAATAAATATACATTGTTGTGAGTAATGTTACGTATCTAGCGGTGTGACAGTGTTGAAGTAATCTAAGATTTTCTCTCTCATTTATTATTTGCTGTGAGTTGGGAATGTGACGGTTTTGTGTCTGTTACAAACTTTGGAAGATCTTCAAAGAAAACTTCTTTAGTTGCGTAGCTAATTTTCTACTTAGATATAGGTAGATAGATACAGATTTATAAACACAGAAAAATATTTAGTGGAAACTAGGGATGTCTGACCCACCCTCTCTCTTTCACATTTAAACATTTAGACAGGAATTCAAGTGAAACAGGCGATCGCAAATTACAATCGCTACTGGAAATGAATTACATTAGAACGTTTCTTGATGTTTTGCTTCTTGATGAACGCTGACGTCACGATGTTTTTACATCGTGACGTCAGCGTGACGTTTGCCTATGAAAAACGAGCTAGATAAAACGTCACAGCCTACTTGGCGAATAAGTGGAGATCACTGACTGCTTGTGAGCTCTTATTGGCTCCACCCGTAGGGACGTCAGTGCCACGTTAAGTTGATGATAATGTAATTCACTTCCAGTAGTGATTGCAATTCGAAGCGATTGCAATGGTATTTCACTTGAATCCCTGCCTTACTTGACTGATGAGCCTCATACCATAGCAAGGTGCCAAGTAGATTCAAGGGTTAAGGCAGGAATTCAAGTGAAACAGGCGATCGCAAATTACAATCGCTACTGGAAATGAATTACATTAGAACGTTTCTTGATAAAAACATCGTGACGTCAGCGTGACGTTTGCCTATGAAAAACGAGCTAGATAAAACATCACAGCCTACTTGGCGAATAAGAGGAGATCACTGACTGCTTGTGAGCTCTTATTGGCTCCACCCGTAGTGACGTCAGTGCCAAGTTAAGTTGAAGATAATGTAATTCACTTCCAGTAGCGATTGCAATTCGAAGCGATTGCAATGGTGTTTCACTTGAATCCCTGCCTAAATCTAGTTTTTAACGATCTTGGAGTAGAACCAAGGAGCAATCGCAAAGGATGTCTTTTTCAGGTAAAAAAGTATTTTACCTTGTTATGCTCGGTTACTTTAAAATAGGCGTTTAGAAATTTTGCGTCGTCTCCATGGAAACCGTACGAAAGAAAGCAGCTCCGCTTTTTTTCTTATGCACTGCTGTTGAGGCATTTCATTTATTTTGTGTTACTTTGAGCCGCCAGCTCTCGTTGCTCATGGTTATAGTTCATGGATGAATCCTAGTTTAAGGTCCGGCGATAAATTATTAAATCTGACAACCATTAGATTTACGGTTTCTAATTTAGATTTATGCTTTTCTGGCAACCATTTATTAATTCTGCCCACAGTCTGAAAAAAATCTCCAAACCCGGACCCTAAAGTAGGAATTTACCTAGTTCATCTCTGCCGGGCTCTTCGTCATTAACATAAACAGAATTAAATTGAATTATTTGTGTACTCTGATTAATATACTAAAAGACTGCATACTTGCTTTTTGAATTCCCTTCTTATATTTATGTTTTTAAATTGTTTTGCTAAAATGACCATTAAGGGAGGTTTGACCCACCTCAATTCCGGAAGGTTTGATCTGGGTCAAATTTCCTCATTTAGTAGTTTTTGATGATAAAACAATTTGTAAATGGATATAGCATTTAATTTTTTTTTTTTTGAAAATGTCTTTTATTCAAATAAAATAAGTTTTTTGTTATTAAATTGAAATCGTTCCCTGAATGTTCATTTGAAGGTCTGTATGTCAACGCATTATTCTCATCAAACAAAACCCGACTGAAACTTGCTTTTGTCATTCGTAAGAAAATTTATTAAGATACTCAGTCAGTCTTTACTTTCCTCAATTATTTGCTGAATTTCTTTATTTTATTGTTATTTAAGTATTGTAACTTTTATTTTATATATAATATGAAAATCAATAAAATAATTACCTAGAAAAGTAAAGTGATTTGTAAGTACAGAAAAATGTAAAGAAATTTCAGACACCTCTTTAAAACAGACGGGAGTGATTAGATGAATACAGTGATTCATAGATTTTGGGCGGAATTCAGGTGAAATGCTGTATCTGCAAAAGTGCGTTTCACACGCAAATTTTCTGGTTTTCGGATTCTTGTGAAACGTTGTTTTCGTAAAAGCGCTGATTTTCCCCGAAATGCGCAAGCAACGTTTAACAAGAATCCGAAAACCCGAAAATTTACGTGTGCAACTCACTTTGGCAGATGCAGCGTTTCACCTGAATTCCGCCCTTAGATTGGAACACCGCCCACATTTCGAACATTTATAATTAAAAAAGTTGGTATAATTTTCTTTATATTCATGAAACGCTTATTGTAATACGAGCAGTTGTTTCAAAAATTTGATTTTTTAAAAGACGGGTTCATCATTTTTACTCACCATGTACATAAGAGAACTTAAAGTATGGATTCAGAAACGAGGGAACTTATTTCCAAATGCTTCTCTACAAATATTACTTATACTTTAGAGCAGTGGTTCTTAACGGGGGCGATACCGCTCCCCGGTGGGCGGTGGGGAGATATTGAGGGGTGGTGAGTATATTATGGGCGACAGGGAGGCGATGGACATATTTTGGGCGGTAAGGGCGAGGTGGGTATATTTTGAAATGTCCTTGTAGGGACATGTTTTGGGCGGGTGTGGAAGGAAACCCTCATCTCTTATATCGCCAAAGAAAGACTTGAAAATTTATTATCTTCCAACCCTGATTTTTCTCCTAACGTTGTGAAGGATAGCCTAAAATTTGCTAATAGCACTTGAATTTCAGAATTTTTTTTTACTGACGGTCCCCCGTTTCATAGCATAAATACCTAAAATAGCCTAAAAATGTGTTTTATTGATGTCCATTTGAAAATTGTTCGAGGAAGATTCCTGAATCCCTCCCCCTCCTTGCTCACCTAACTTAGACAGCCAAATATACAGGTAGTTATCAAAATAATGGAAACACTTGAGATTCATGAGAAAATATACCGTTCATCGCAAAATAAGCGATCAATTGTTCTTTAACTTTAGTCATACAAAATATAGACTTCACCGGACATTTCCACACTGAAATTAAAGCACTCATGCCTTTGGGGGACGACAAGAAGGGGGCTCGGAAGAAAACCGCTTTTTGACCATACTTCTTCGAAAATAGCTCGGAATAAGCTATAAATTTCAGTAATTAATTAGCATACTATGTATAATTACTGTACAAATTTTTAGGAAAGTACTACTCTTACTTCCGAACATATGAAACATTTTTTAAAAGACGACAATTTTATGTGAAGGGTTTTTGCTCATAACACGCAGAGTTTTTGATCAAACCTTATCAAAACTTCAGGAAAGATGACAAAATACAAGAGAAAGAACATACTAAAATGGTATATGAAAATATTGAAAATCCGATGAGATATGAAAGTTAAAAGGAAATAATTTTTCACGGCGCATGCGCGAACGACAGAAATTTATAACAATAAAAATATTGTAGCCTGGTTTATACTGCATCTTATAAAAAAGTTCCAGTTGAATATCGCAAAAATTGAAAAAGATATCAGCGATCTAGTGAGCTGTAATTCATTCATTCCCAGACAATACATAAAGAGTGAGGGACTGTCCACAAAGAGCTATTTTTAAATTAAAGGTTATAGCGTCATGGTTCAAAACCAACGTTTCAGGGGGTGTCTGGATACTTTTAGCCACCTACGTGTAAGGTCTTTTTAGCCGAATGGGCGAAATGTGACTTCTGTGCCGAATATAAATTTTCAAACTGAAAACAATTGAACATTGAAAAAAATGCTCGATTGTCACCACACTATTTGTGGACAACCCCTCGCCATTTATGTATTGTCTGCGAATGAATGAATTACAGCTCACTAGATCGCTGATATCTTTTTCAATTTTTGCGATATTCAACTGGAACGTTTTTTATAAGATGCAGTATAAACCAGGCTACGATATTTTTGTTGTTATAAATTTCTGTCGTTCGCGCATGCGCAGTGAAAAATTATTTCCTTTTAACGTTCATATCTCATTGGATTTTCAATATTTTCATTTACCGTTTTATTATGTTCTTTCTCTTGTATTTTGTCATCTTTCCTGAAGTTTTGATAAGGTTTGATCAAAAACTCTGCGTGTTATGAGCAAAAACCCTTCAAATAAAATTGCCGTCTTTTAAAAAAATATTTCATATCTTCGGAAGAAGGAGTGGTACTTTCCTAAAAATTTGTACAGTAATTATACATAGTATGCTAATTAATTACTGAAATTTATAGATTATTCCGAGCTATTTTCGAAGAGTTATGGTCAAAAAGCGGTTTTTCTTTTGACCCCCTTTTTGTCGTCCAAAAATGCATGGGTGATTTAACTTCAATGTGGAAATGTCCGGTGTAGTCTATATTTTGTATGACTAAAGTTAAAGAACAATTGATCGCTTATTTTGCGATGAACGGTAGATTTTATTATAATTCTCAAGTGTTTCCATTATTTTGATAACTACCTGTATATACTACATTTTTATTGCGCTTTAAAATGTCACTTTTAAAAACTTCGAGGGAAAAGATCCAGAACCACGCACCCCTTTTCTTACATAACCATACATAGCTTAAAATTTCGTTTTTAGACATTTCCGTCGAAGTGCTATGGAAACCTTCATTCTCAATGACAGCCTTGTGAAATCTCATCATACCGACCTCTTCTCCAATCGTGATCAAACAGGGTCTAAAATTGAGTTTTTACGAAGTTAATTTTTTAAAAATTTCTACATGAGAACCTCCTGACTTGACCGACTTTTTGTGTCGTTAAATCATCCCCTAACACTAAAGGTAGCAACAATCATATTTTTCAGAATAAAATGTGAAAAAAATTTCTGAAGAAAACTCCTGAACCTCCTCAACATCAATTAAAGTAGTTTAAATATGTGTTTTTTTTTTTTTTTCTCTGACCCCTAACTTTACTAAGCTTTGCCTTAAAATAACTTCAATTAAAAAAAATCTTTATGAGGGACCTCTTTCTCCCTAGTTAACATTAAAAAATTGCCTAAAATTGTGAATTTTAAATGTTTCACCGGGGGAGGAATCTGAACTTAAGTCTGAATACCACGATGCTTAGGATTAAAGAAACTGCGTTTTTAAGACTTCGTTTTCGAATCAAATTTTGGGGGATGTCTCCAATGTTCCACCGCAGTTTTTACTGTGATGCCAAAGGCATACATAAACTTTTGTTATCTTATCTAACCTTCAAAGCAATAAATTACTCAAAAAGAATTTCTTTGAATTGAACTTATCTAATACTTTATAAATTCAAATTATTTCATTTATTTTTTTAGTTAAAACTTTACTTTTATTTTTTAAGGGTGATAGGCAAGTGCCATAGTTTCAAGTCTTTGTCCATCCTGATGGAAGGTCTGTCTTTTTTTTTTTTTTGTTATTGCCCTTCCGATAAAAATCGTATATTCGTTCGTAATAAATAAGGGATGTGTATTGCATAGTTGCAAGTAATTAAGAACAACATTGTTTGGGATTTGACTGTTCAGGGAACTATTTAAACGTAGTGTTATTTTTCAAAATAAATTGGTTTTCAAATAAAAAATATTGAAAACGGTGCATTTTTATATCAAACCGTGTTGTTTTTATTTACCTTAAAAATGGTTCACTCATTTAATGAACCCATTCTAGGCACATGATTGGAACTCTGAGTTTTTCAGAGGGGAAAAATGCCTGCTCTTTCTAAAGATTATCTTATAAGAAAAACAAATAAGCATAAGTTATTCTATTCTATAATCATTTTTCAACTGTTCATTTGGGAAAAATTATAGAGTTGAACTGGTCAAGAAAACTGCTTTACCTCTCCCCCCTCGTTCTTCCAGTTTTGCGCAAGTCAGCAAAGGGGGCGCTGAAAAAATTTTCAATCCTAAAGAGGGCGGTAGCTGTAAAAAGGTTGAGAATCACTGCTTTAGAGTATACATTGGAGACTATAAAAAACTTTTCATTTTTCGGAAAAGTAACTCAACTCAATCTATTTACCATATTTGAAAACTAAAACCAATTCCATTTGCTAACATTTTTTTGGGTGGGGTACCTGAAGGGAAGGTAAACAAATGTTACGTTTCCTTAATTGAAGTTAGCAAATAAAACACACTTCAGCAATAAGTCCTTTAGAAAATAAAATGTTCAAGTTTCGGCACTTTGAATTTTTCCTAATTAGGACAATTTGATTAATGAGCTAATTAATTAATCAAGCTGGACTTGAATTTAATTTTGATTCTATCCTCCTTTCTTGCTCATTTCTTCTGCTTTTATAAGAATTAACGCTTCTTGGATTTAAACAAAAAAATTATTTAAATCGAAACAGGCCTTCATTATCGTTTAATTTTCTACAGTTTTGTACTTCGATTTAGCAGTTGTCGTATGCTCCAAGCAGTTTCAAAAAGCCAGTATGATAATTAAAATATTTGCCTCAAAACAAATATCTACGATGTGCAGAAGAAAACTCCTAAATATAAGAAATCAAAAACAATACCAATTTAATTCTTTTAACCCTTTATACCTTGGCCATACTCGAAAGTACCGCTTACATTAATTTAGTATTATGAATCTTAAATGGCTGGAATCCTGCTGCTATTTGAAAGTACCATTCCTTGTACTTCGCTGAGAGGTCAACAGTTAGTGTCAGCTATCAGAAACAGTTTTCGTAGTGGCTGGTACTGGTTCTAGGGGGCTCAGCTCTAGTGATTGTCAAAACTTTTATGCTTTGTACTTGTGTTATTTGATGTACTTTCCACTAAGAAAGAAAAAATCTAAACTAATTTGCAAATTAATTCAGAACATGAAGGGTTAAACTAGCAGTCGGCAACTTACATTGACAAACTGAAGAGCTACTTTCCAAGTTTAATGTGACACAAGATCGACTGGTAGGAGGGGGGGAGATCAATTGGTTTATCGTAAGCTTATACACTGAAGTGACAAAAGTCATGGGATAGCAATATGCAAATTTTCAGATGGCAGTAGCATCGCATAGAACAGGTATAAATGCGCAGTGCTTTTACAGAGCTTTCATTTCTGTTCAAGTTATTCATGTGAAGAGGTTTTAACGTGATGATGACCGCACGACGTGAATTAACAGACTTTGAACGCGGAATGTTAGTTGGAGCTAGACGCATGGGTCATGCCATTTCGGAAATCGTTAGAGAATTCAACATTCCCAGATCCACTGTGTCAAGAGTGTGCCGAGAGTATGAAATTTCAGGCATAACATCCCACCATGGACAGCGCAGTGGTCGACGGCCTGCACTTAAAGATCGAGACCGGCGACGTCTGCAAAGAGTCGTAAATTCTAACAGACAAGCAACACTGCGTCAAATCACCGTAGAAATCAATGTGGGACGTACAATGGACGTGTCTGCTAGAACTGTGCGGAGAAATTTGGATTTCTTGGGCTATTCCAGCAGAAGACCGACTCGAGTGCCTTTACTGACAGAACGACATTGCTTGCAGCGACTCTCGTGGGCACGTGAGCATATCAGTTGGTCCCTAGATGAATGGAAAACCGTGGCCTGGTCCGATGAGTCACGATTTCAGCTGGTAAGAGCCGATGGTAGGGTTCGAGTGTGGCGCAGACCCCACGAAGCCATGGACCCAAACTGTCAGCAAGGCACTGTTCAAGCTGGTGGTGGCTCCGTAATGGTGTGGGCTGTTTTTTCATGGCATGGACTTGGTCCTCTAGTGCGACTGGACCGAACATTGACTGGAAATGCTTATGTGCAGCTACTTGGAGATCACTTGCAGCCATTCATGGACTTCATGTACCCAAACAACGATGGGATTTTTATGGATGACAATGCGCCATGTCACCGGGCCACAACTGTTCGCAATTGGTTTGAAGAAAATTCTGGACAATTCCAACGAATGATTTGGCCACCTAGATCGCCCGACATGAATCCCATTGAGCATTTATGGGACACCATCGAGAGGTCTGTTCGTGCCCGAAATCCTGCCCCATCAACGCTTTCACAATTATGGACGTCTATCGAGACAGCATGGCTCAATATTCCTGCAGAAGACTTCCAATGACTTGTTGAGTCCATGCCACGTCGAGTTGTTGCACTTCGCCGGGCAAAAGGAGGGCCGACACGATATTAAGAGGTATCCCATGACTTTTGTCACTTCAGTGTATATTGCATACAGGATTAAGTTGGGACAATACTTATTTTAAATTCTTGGTTAACTCTTTAGGAAAAATACCTTGATGCTTGTTAAGTAGTTGCTTTAAATTGCTAAGCTTACGTTATGTTAACTCACATAAAATAATTTCTGACCCCAATTAGTGACTTTAAAAAATTCCAGTGACCATAAAAGGTTTGTAAAATATTGAAATAATTTTTGGCATAGTCGTTAAAAACCTAACTTAGCTTCAGAAATTAATGTTTATTTATCATACACAGACCAGAAAGCAGGGTTCAAGTATTGTCGCGATCGACTTAAAAATTGCTCGAGATTTACCTGTCGATCGCGATCGACGAGTTGCCTACCGCTGGGTTAAACTATCGTACTTTGAGCTGACACCCGTAAGAAGTATTTGTGCACGAATACACTCCCTTTCTTTCCCACTTACTCCATTATATTACCCCATTTACTCCTACTGTAGAGTGTACTTGGAGTGATTGCGACATAGATGCAAATAAGTGAGGCATCAAATGGGTGTTAGCTTAAAAAAGGTAAAGTTAATATCTCAAACATGAAAAATGCATACAAAAGTACAATGAGCGTTTTAATTTTTCATGAGCTTGTTTACATACTTGTAGCATATATTTAAATACAGTGAACATTTTACTATTTGGTGAACATAGCCCCATAGTGTGTTTTGAAACCATAAATAAATGCGAGATTACATGATAAATTTACAAAATGGAGTGCGGCTTAATAGTGTGTGAACTCTAAATCTTAAAACTTATTTGGTACCAATCTATCATCGGGAAAGGATTCTAAACCACAGTTATGTTTTTAAATCAGGGGAAAAATACTTTTAACATGGCAAATCGCAAAGGCGTTTTTGGAAGGTAAGCCATAACTTTCTTAATACTACATGAAATTTCAAAAGTAATAAAAATCAGTTTAAAGATTTTTTCACCACTATCCTCGAACAATAAACAAAAAAGACAAGTTTTCGCGATTACATAAAAGTTAATTAAAAATTGGGCTCTTTCCTTTGTCGAGAACAAATGTTTTGCTCGAGTCAGCTAATAATAAAGTGAAAAGCACCATTTTTGGACTTACGTTGTTCTGGTTCTGAGGTACAATATTAAGAGCAAGAATCTGAGAAACTGTCACGCCTAGCAACAAAAAATGTATTTTTGCCTGTCCATTTTTGTAAAAAAATAAAGCATTTCGCCTCAAAGGACTCAACTGTTCTGTTAAGACAAAGAATAGCGTATGACATTGGCAAAAAAAATCTTTCAATATGTTGTTGGCAAAGGAATTTATGACTATTTGAATATCGGTAAAATATGACATTTTTCCTATTTCGGCCTTACGCAACTAAAAGCACGTTGAACTTTCCTCGGTTGTTTATACATTATTTTAAAGTGCTTACACTGGCCTTTCAAACGACACTACTTTTGCCGTGGCAACTGAAATGCACAAGCTGTTTTTGAACCTCAATAATGCTGAAAAACGTTAAAAATGCCTTGTTTTGAGGACCTTCACTGACCTTACGGCAACAACTTACCACAAATTCAACTTTAATTTTGTAAAATTTGAACCTTCTGTATTCCATATACAAAAAGAAAATTGGAGTTCAACAGTTCTTGGTAAGAGTTTTGGTTCCCAACAACTTCCATGTCTTGAAAATTCGCATAATTTTTTATGCCGCACCTTCACCTTTAGGGATCCATAAAAACTAAACAACTTAACTTTAGAACAAAATATTCTGGAGTTGGTCTTTCAATAAGATAATAAATATTTGTTAATTTTTTGAAAAAAATCTGAGATGCCATGAATCACAGACGTGACACTCTCCCAGATTCTTACTCTTAATGGTTAACGTAAATCCGTACCTCAGAACCAGAATGACTTAAGTCCAAAACTTGCGACTTACATTTACTGTCCGTCCGTGAAAGCGGCGCCTAGCACTCGGGAACCATTCCACTTCAAAAAGGGGTGATGGGTTGTGAGTGGGAACTTTCCGAAGTTCTCAATTTAAAACTATTATTTGTGCTATCCTTTTGACACATTCAACTAAATTATTTATTTGAAGTTAGCATCTTTCCACGTTGTTTGATACGGCTCAAAATGCTTCTTATTATTCTTCCCCTTATTGTTTGTTATCTTACCTATCACCCCTATTTTGCTAAGATCAGAGAAGAGCTGACGCATGCTTAAATATGCGAAAGCTTTTACCTAAGAAGTCAGACAGTAGTTACTAAGTTGTATGTACAATTTTGTTCCCCATCAACCCAAGAGAGTTATTCTATAAATGAAATTCCTTCTCAATTACTTAGCTGCGTTAAAAGAATGTGGAGTCGTACCCTTTGCATGCATCCGACAATTGTTTTTGCCCACTCTTGAAAAGTTACGAAATTGGACTTACGTTAGTCTGGTTCTGAGGCACAGAAATACTCGTGCGAAAAAATTCGCCAATTTTTGATATTTCGTAACATCGATGTTCGACTGCATTCAGAAAGTACTGCAGTTGAGTAGTCGCAACTGCTAAAAACGTATTTTGTAATTTAGAGCATCTGCAAATATTTTCCATTGGCGATTGAAAAGCCTGAACGCTACACAGCAAAGAAAAAAATTTACAATTCAAACGAACACAATATTTTTACAGAAACGCGGCAAGTAGACATGGGCCTCAATGGTTCGATAATGATCGAAACATGAAAGAAAGTGAGAAACGCATGGAGAATGCTCAAGTAGCTTCTTCTCGGGTTGAAGGGGAGGTTCGATATTTGGTTGTAGTATTTGTCGAAGGGTGTTTTTCGTTTTTACATTGGAAAGAGTAGAACTGAAGGTATGAGCTTGTGATGTAGAGTAATGAATTGTCGTTGGGTGAAAAAGGATTTTCAATGATGGTTTAGAATTTAAAGTGGGCGTATTTGGTCGGGAAATGTTGCAGTAAGTTTTGAAATTCATTGTCAGAGGGGCTACACTGTAAAAATGAATGTTGTTTTTACAGTATAATACAGCTAATTTTATAGTAATGAACTGTAAAAATTGCTACTTTTACAGTACTAAAGTAAAAAATTATTAATTTAACAGTTTATTACCGTGCATTTTACAGTTTTAAACTGGAACCTCTGCTACCAGTATTATACTGCTGTTTTTACAATATAATACAGTTAAATTTTACGACAATAAACTGTAAAATTCCTAACTATTACAGTAAAAAATTTTGGAATTACTAGTTTTGCAGTTTATTACTGTGCATTTTACAGTTTTAAATTGGAATTTCGGCTGCCAGAATTATACTGTAAAACAACAGTTCATTTTTTGCAGTGTAGAATCTTTAGGTGTAAAATGAAAGTATCGCATACATTGTACCCGAATGTGACCTTTTTGGAATAAATAAGAACAGAAGAATTTCTTTTTTTTGTGTTCTTTCTGTTCGTAGCAATTTTGACTTCTTAGAATAAAAAGTAAGTGCTAAAGCTTTTTCCTTTCTTTTTTTTCTGTTGTTACTTCTAGAAATGAAGAAGAATAGGAAAAAAGAGGCTATTTTTTTCTCCCTTTTTATTGTTTTCATAATTTGCAGCCTTGTGGTATGCCCTAATTAGTGTGAATTAGAAGATTTGTTGTCTTATCTTTTGCGCTAGCAGTGTTTTTGAGGCAAAAAAATGAAGAAAACAAGTTACATACTCTCAACGCTTGCAGAAAATTTTGGTGGTTCTCCTTAGAAATTTAATTGATAAGATTATCTCCATTAGATATTGTCGCCTTAAAAGTGTATAATGATGGTGC
Source organism: Uloborus plumipes (assembly GCA_038373865.1). Lineage (NCBI taxonomy): Eukaryota > Metazoa > Arthropoda > Arachnida > Araneae > Uloboridae > Uloborus > Uloborus plumipes. The sequence continues at coordinate 12,027 of JAXGGA010014928.1, read as the reverse complement.
AGATTTTTTTTTACATGAAAAATAAATTGCATTTGAAAAACGAATTCATTGTCATTTTAGTTTTTACTTTTGCAGCAAGGAACAAGACTTGCATGATTGTTGTTAAACAGAAGTCTTCTTACTACAATAAAAATGAAGAAACGTGAACAGTTTGAAAATTCTAAGAATAAAAAAAGCTGAAAAATGCAAATCGTTAAGGGTTATAAAACCAATCACTTTCGAAGTTTAAATGTCACACGCAGAGCAAAGTTAATTTATAGGGCAACTAAAGACTGCGGGGGCGCAAGGGATTTTGTGCTGCTGAGGAGACCCTGGAAGTTCTATTACTGCTACTAGCAATGAGATTTTGACGTTGTGTAATTGAATCGGTGAGTGCAAAAACAACGTCAGTCAAGAATTTCAAATTTTTACAACTTCTCCAAACATAACTCCTCCAAATTTTCAAACAATTGAACAATTCTTTTTTTCCTGCATCATAACATGCGTGTATGTTGCTATCATGCAAAAACTACATAGATTCAATCTAAATCGGGCTCAGGAAAATTTAAAATGTAATTTGGACTGATGTTTTTGCACTCTTTGGACTGATGTTGGCTTTTACACTTGGGGAAAAAAGTTATCATACATTAAAAGTTTATATTTATTTATGATTTCATCAGATATGGAGTAGCTCTTGCTTTATTATTGTGACACATGACTTCAAAAAATTTTTAAGCTCTAAGAACAGATCAGTTTTACTCATACAGCGTTAAAAAAATTACGAAATCAAAAGAAATAAAGAACTTCAAAACTTTACAGAGTATGGGTTATCAACAACAGTGGAAGGTTACATGAAAATACATTTTTATTATTTACACAGAAATTGAGAAGTGATTGCTAAATCTACACCAAATAAAGAGTAACAAAAAAAAAAGGGTATGTACATCTCTTAAAATAGATCATGTTCTGCCATCATGTGAAGTCTTTGATCAGGTAAATAGTTCATCACAAAAAATTTTTTAGGAATGCAGACAATCATTCTTAATATTTTCCATTTTATTTATGTTGGTTGAAACGTGCTCTGAAGGATAGGCATGGCTTGAAGCAAGAGCGACTGTTCGGGAAGTAAGCTTCAGCAGCTCAGCAAGCTCCAATCAAAGAAAGTATGTGCCGCGATAACCCCTTTTCCCTTAAAGCTATGGGGAAACTCCTTGTATCGAGTGGGGGTAAACTTAAATTTTGTCTCTTTTTACACATTTTCCCCTCGCCACTCTCTGTTTAAGCTTTTTGTATTTTTTGTATAAGTCCTTCCACCAATCTTCAAATTTGTTTATGTCAGAGGAGAGTAGCTTGGTGACGTGTAAGCTGTTACTGGTCTGACCACACAACTCTTCACATTAATCATGTCAGTGGGGAGCGGCGAAGGGGAGATAAGGACAAAACCCCATAGACTTTGGTTTAAACATTGTTGAAAATCTAATACAGTAGTCTTTTACTCGAGAAAAGATTGTTTTGATCACCCCCCCTCCCCCAAGAAAATTCTGGCTGCGTTAGTGCTTTAGGTGTGTAAATCCGATCATGTTTACGTATCGTCCTCTTAATAGTACCGAAATCAGATCGTTGGGAACGAATGCGCGCCCTTAGAAAGTCATGCTCGTTCTAGCGTTGGGTGCATAAACAACGTCAGTTACTGGACTTACGTCGTTTCTGCACTCAACTTTCGAAAGGGAGGAACCGTAACCTTGGAACTACTAGCCTGATTGACGCAATTTTTACTGTCATTACGCATCTTGCCTTCCAGAGCTTGTTTCCATGAAAAACGAATTTTTGAATTTTTTTGACTGATGTGGTTTTTGCTCTCACCGATTCAATAGGTTTTAGAAGATAGTTTGTGTGTAGTGATACATAAGAAATGCCAAAGATGTGTATTCTTCATTAAATCAATGTCCCAAGGAATCCGTATAGTATTATCTTCGCTGAATTCCAGAAATTATCATTCATGTGTGTATTCATTTTTATTTTTAAACTTTAATTTTTATTGCTATTTAATGTTTAGTTTCACTTTTCATTTCAATGACGACTCAGTCAAAGTAAATTACATAAAAATATGATTAAAAAATATTTAATGAAATGAAATAAACAGTAAAAACATTGTGTTGCTTCATTAAACAGAGGAATCGAGACATTAAATTAACTAAAATAAATAAAATGACAATACATTAAACTATGAACAAGAAATAATATTAAAAAAGTTAACCGGTTGCTTTTTCCAGCCAATCCATCACCGACGAGTGTCTGTTACAGATAATAAAAATTTATTTATCCAACGTGGCAAAGCTATAACATCACCCCGATTAATTCTATTGGCATTTTATAGGAAGGCAGTTTTCCAAATTTATACTTTTCTGCAATGGGCCCTAAACATGGACTCAGCATCCCTACCGCAAACAACTATTTCCAATCTCTTCTCGCCGGCTATCAAACAAATCTTTTCAATAGGTTGTGGTATTGTAAAAGAGGAAATGGGGCACCGAGAGAGAAATTGCTGAAGAAATCAATTCAACCAAAACTTTGTAACATACTTGCGGTTTTAAAAAGCTATCAAACAGCTGCCACATTTCTGTTAGATATAACAGAATTTAGGAAAAATCAACGTAAAATATTTTATTGCTGGAGTACCATTTTATTGTGTGTTTAACTTTTACGATTAAAATTCTTTATTGTTCACTTATGCTTCAAATGTTTTGTAATGGCTGAGAGACTCTTACATGAAATTTAATTAAGGATTTAAAACGAAAGTGAAAAAAAAAAAGGTGCCAAAAATGTGTATTATGGAATGCAGGAAAACATTACAATTTTAGAATTTTCTTTTATTTTTTATATTTCTGCTTTTTAGCATAGTTTCCAATAATGTTTCAGTTTACGAAAATTCAATCATAATAAGCTTAACATCAATTTTTCCTTTTCTCTTTACGAAAGATTAAAAACGTCCTATTTTGTCATAAAAATACGGGATTGTACCTATATTTGAGAAAAGAAGTACATGACATTTATTTCTCCTTTAAGTGGTATTTTTCAGTTTGACCCCTCGTATTTGAACTCTGAATGTAACTTTAAACCTGTATATAGTAACGTAAAAGTAAAATAATTTTATTTCCATATTGATATCCCTAATATAATTCTCGCTTTAACTGCATAAACTAAACTCTCCCTTTCTCCTTACAGTGTTAATTCCCTTCCGGAGCTTTGAAGTGTTACAGCATTAAAAAGAAAAATGCACGAAAAGGGAGGGCATTTGAAAACAGTACAGAAACAATGCAAATTTTATTTTTCATCGTAAGGTGGAAAGTTTAAAATGGGAACTTTTGGTCACATGCAATACATCAATGCGATATTCCAGTTCTGCCATACTCTATTTAATGTGATATTACTGTCTAATTTCCTTAAGTAAAACCTTCCGCGGATTTACGCCCACGTCAGGTCTTCTCTGATCTTACTAAAATAGGGGTGATAGGCAAGAAAACAATAAGGGAAAGAATAATAAGAAGCATTTTGAGCCGTATCAAACAACGTAGAACGATGATAATTTCAAATACATAGTTTAGTTGAATGCGTCAAAAGGATAGCAAATGCAAGTTTAAAATTGCAAACTTCGGAAAGTTCCCACTCAAAAACTCATCACCCCTTTTTTAAGTGAAATGGTTCGCGAGTGCTAGGCGCGGTTTTCACGGACGGACAGTATTATCAATGTTATTGACAACACGTTTCATTCTTGTCTACTTTTTCTTGTGGGGTTGCGTTGAACAACAATTTTTCGTGTCGTTTTTGCTGCTTGATCTATCTCAATTGCGTGAATAGATAGCACATGGTGTCAATAACGCTAATATCCCATCAAAGATATTTGATACCACTCACTCACTCCAGGGCTCCCCGTACCTAACACTCCACATGATATAACCGGTTGGATGAAGAGAGCCCTGTTTTTTGGTTCATTCCAGGAGCCGAGCAGTTCCTGGTCCAGCAACCCCCGAGGTATTGTTTCGAAATGGGAATTTGGAGGACTTTCTCTGAACAAATTTAATGTAATTCGGTTACCATCAGTGAACACCGTATGTTGCGTAGAATGTATTCAGGAGGTGAACAGTTGCATCGATGCATATCGTGGGACCAAAGATTTCCTCATTCAACTGTACCATGCATAAATAAAACTTTATTATATTTTTTTTTGTATTCTTTCAAATGGTCTTTTTTGCTCCATTCGTCTTAATTTTCAGTGCAGCACTTCCAAACCCGTAGAGAATTACGAATACTTCTATTCAATAGGTTCCGCACCACAATGAATGAAATTATAAAAAATTAAGAAAGCACTTCTTAAAATTGGAAAAATGATTTCTAAACTAAATGAGTAGTTAAAAGTTGTATTAGTAAAAATTATCATCGTTTGTCAAAATCTAACAAGTTTCAAGAATTGAAGGATTGTTTTAATAATTTGGGAGAATTACCATAAATTTTCATTGCATTACAATAATCCTTAAAATCATCACACTAAATAAAATTTCATCGCAGAAAACCATTTAAATGTTTTTCCGTTTCAATGTTGTTTACGAAAGGCAGAATATTTCTCATTAATCGTGCAAATAAACACTAAACATTTTACTCGGTTAAACATATTTCGTGCTTCTCGAAGATTCCTTTTTAAAATATAAATGCTGGTTAAAATTTTTGAAAGTAAACATCGTGAATCGTTCTAAGAGCTGCATTTGCAATGAACAGTTTTAAATTCAAAGATGGAGCTCAAATTTAAAAACAAAAATCGGCACTAACAGTGATGAAAATGTTAACTCACTAAAAGAAATTCAGCTAACCCTTTCTTGCAATGTAATAAGAGAGTTAAAATTTTGAATACATAATTGCCTTTATCTTCCTTATATTTCAAGAGATTATTGAAAATGTTAATGTAATTTAGCTACATAGGTTTAAATATTTTATTATTTACTCATTTCTGGAGAATTTTTATCTTGAAACATTGTATTTTATAACCAGCGTTTTCCCCAAGCAAAGAATTTTTTTTTAAATACACACAAATTATATAAGTACAAATCCTTTTTGGTAAACATTTCAACTCTTGTATAAAGCACCCTTCCAAGAATTTAAATACATAAATATGATATAGATCCTTGTTTCATTGCATAAACTTTATTATGAATATGAAATGGACTTCTATTTAATGCAAAGAAATTTTGAAGAGTTCGCGAAACAATATTTGAACATAATTTATGAATTCAGTAACGGATATATTTTATAAAAATCGTCCATTACTGAGCCAAAAAATATTGTTTTAATACTGTTTCACGAAATCAACATCAATCAATGAGTCCATATTCTGCATAAATTGATGCAAGGAAGCCAAGGCGGATACAAGGGAGGGGCGATGGGGGCGATCGCCCCTCTCTTGAGGGACTCTTTCCCGCAATTTTTCGACTTTGAAGTTCAAAAAAGAAAATTTTATATGGTTTGCGATGATACTATGAGAAGTCGTTGGGATTCGGGGTTCTGATCTGGATTTTTTCGAAATTGAAGACCGAAACATTTGTAATAAACATGTGGTAAAACAAAATGGAGGGGGCAAGTAGAAAAAAAAAAAAAAAACAATCGCTCCTCCCTTGGAACATTTCTGGATCCGCCCTTGAAGGAAGCAAAATCTAAGATATAAGGGGTCTAAGGGGGTAAGGGGATTAAGAGGGGTAGTCTCAAAAGGGGTAGTCTCGTATCAAAGTGGAAAGAAGAAATAATTTCTCTTTTGAAATTATCTCGAGCGCTTTGCAGAAAATCAGTCTTTAAGTATAATTTGAAACGTCAGTTCTTCATAAGAAGTGCTCTACCTAAATTTGTGTATGGAGTGGGCTCTTATGAGTAGAGCTACGAAGCTGACAATGTTTACCAAATTTTAGAGTAATAAATAAAAATAATTGGTGTTGAGATGAAGTGAGATTTTTTCGCAGTAATGAATCAAAATTATTCCAATTTAAAACCACGCCAGTAACGTGCTTCTTTTAACTCCCCCAAAACAGAACAACGTTATCAAGATCGTAGCTCAACTAACCAGAGGCGTACTAAATGGGTAGTTTTATTGATTGAAACGGTAATATTAAACTGGATACTTAAAGAACTGATGATGTCAGAAAATCAGGGTTGATAAATGGGAAGGAAGGGTTCGCTCAGTTCTTGCAGAATTTCATTTTGTATGACAGTAAGAACACTGCTTTACATGGAAAATTTCCTCAAGACATATCATCGCCTCAGAGAAACAGTGAGATATCTAATTCCAGGAATAATGGTAAGATGTTCTAGTGTTGTTTTGAGCCAACAAAATGTAAAGTTATATTTTTTTATTTCGATCAAATAATCTGTTTTTTTTATGTTTACTTGTTAGTTAATTTTAGCAAAATAGTGAAAAAATATGATTTATATCAAAATTTGATATATGCGAACGATTTAAGTTTTGGTGTTCAAGTCTAAGATATTTTAGCGTTGAATGTTCAAGACAAAAGGCAAAACAAGTATTTAAAGAGTAAAAATAAAACGGCACCTGTTTATCTATTTCTCAATTGAAGCTCTAAAATGCTACTCCTTAGATCACCGTGTTCGTATTTCCTTCGATCACTACATTAAGAAAATTGTAACCATCATCATGATTAACCGTTATCAATCCATTGCTGGATTAAGATACTTGTAGAAAAGCAGGAAATACGAGAAATAATCCATTTCCCATACAGCAAAACAATCGACAAAAGTATTTACTAACATTGACCTGAAACATTGAGAAAAACGACTTAAACTACTAAATAAATAAAATTGTTTTTCTTCAAGATACATTTTATCTTTTTCCGACGCATAAACATAATAATACACCGCAAATTGGAAAGGGAAGAAGTAACATAAGAAAATATTTACTTAAGTAAGGTGGGAAACGTGTAGAAACAGATCATCAAACCCTCAAGCATGCAATCAAAATGCTTTAGAAGTCAGGTGCAATTTAAATCTGCTCTAATCTAATTTTTTACTTTAAAATATAGTTAAAAGAAGTTGTGTGAAGGAGGATTTTTCAAAGGAATGTTTTTTCTTTATTGCATATAATATACTATAAATGTGAACTGAAAAAATTTATTCATGTCTGATTTCTTTATCTTTCATATTACTAGTTAAATTATACAAGCATTTTTTTATTTTAGGAGCATTTTTTTTGTTATGTAACTGCTATTTCTCTTTTGTTGTAACAGAAAAAAAAAAGATTTCGATTTGCTGCATATAATTTGATTAAAATGATGTAACATGCGAAACTTCTTTTCAAATGCAATATCTTACACCACACTGAAAAACGCATTGTATGATTCAAATTTTCTTTTTAAATCTTATTTCAGTTTTAGAATCGCTTAAGGCAGCGTTTCTTAATTTCTTTGATAAATGGAACCCATTTTAATGTCTACTTTCTTGGAATGTTTTCTTTTAAATAATATAGTTTCAATGCCATCTTCTAAAAATTGTGTGCATGTAATATAAAAGGGCATTTTTTCAAAAAAAATTATTGTATTCAAAAGAATTTTCTAAAATTAATACAATATTTAAAAGAAATTAACTTTAAACAACTGGCTCAAACAAACTGCTTGGTAATTATTTTATTACAATAGATAAAAGTTTTTCTTTATGAAAGTTGTTTTTTCATGTCAGTTTGTCGCGATATTTATTTTTTGTTGAAACATAAGTTGAGAAAAAATTATTTCGAGTTTTGCACATGTAGTCGCAAATGGTATAAGTACCAGCACTCACTACTAAAATTAACTCCATATATACTTCAATCAGCTAAAAAACTCAGTAGGAAATTTCAGTAATGGTATTAATGTAACTTTCTGTTGCACAAATGACTCAAATGTCGATTTCGTTCTAATGAAACTTTTGTATTAGCATCATCGAAGATCGTAATTTGACTATAGCGACCCAAGTAGCACACTTCGTTTTTTAAGGGGTCTAGTACCCTTTAAGAATTTAAAAAATTGATTTTTTGTATTTAACTTTTTTTGGAACTGGGAAATAATGGGAACATTTTAAGACAAACCCCGTAATAAAATTCCCAGTAGAACGGAAGATATGAGGAAAACAGCAAAAACCGAATTTTGCAAATCGCATTTGTTTACCATTACGATAGATGTTTAAAACCGACTTTTGAAGTTCATTTTCTCGAAACTACATTTTACTCGTTGCGCGCAGCATTTCTCGGAAACGGATAATCTCAAGTGCACGAAACTTTATACAAGTGCTCATGTACTAATTTTGCTTAATTTAATGAACCAAAATTTTTCTTGTGTTGAAACTTTTCAAATTGTAGCTATATAAAGTTTAAAAAAATGCATCAAAATTTGAATTTTGAATTTAAAAATTTTATTTTGTGGGTAAGGAGTATTTAATCAATCTAATTCTTCGTCATTTCAAACATACATTATTTTTCTACTCTAGAAAAAAAATTAAGTGGATATCTTATTTTACAAAAGAGTAATGCTGCACGCAGTATGTTTTAAATTATCGGCAAACAGAAAATTTCCCTTTATTAAAATAATTGCTTAAAAACTTCAAAAACACCCATAACTTACATTTTGGAATCGAAAAGAATAATCGAGTTGAATTCATATTTGGTTAAAATTTCATGAAATTAAAACTAATAGATCTTGAAACAAGTCACTTTTAAGTTAACCAATTTTTCGACATATTTTCTTCACCGAAAGGGTACTAGACCCCTTAAAGGTTGTAAAATGGTTATTAACGTTGAAACAACCGATTAAAAACGTTTATAAAACGTTTAAAGGTTATTTGTGCTACGTGGGGAGATTTTAATCGACACTTTATCTTTATATATTCTCTGTTGTTTCTTCTAAAATAATTTATTAAAAGAAACTCAAACCTTATGTGTTGGGTTCTGAAAGTGGAAAATTTCAACAAAATGGATGCAAGTGTTGTGGAACCCTTGGAACGGATCTTCATTGAACCATACAGTTCCACGGAAAACAATTTAAACTTTGGATCAAGGTAATCCTATATCTCTATATCTATGCCACACTTTATAGATTTTAATAAACAATATTTTTTGCTTAAAATAATATTCATCTATTCATGAAACTGCAACATTCATTACAAGAACCGAATTCACATTCGCATGTAAAAGTGTTCCAAATGCGGGTTATGGTCCAAATCCGGGCCAGCTGTTGAAAATGGGGAAAGGGTCACAGTCACAAAAATGACTCCAATTGTAGAAAAAGAAGGGACAAAATAGTAGTAAGCAAATGGCCTTGACTGTTGACTCATTTGCTTTGGTGATTCTATTTCACGATGTATTGAAAAAATACATTTATCTTTCTTCTTAGTTGAGCTATTTCAAAGGGAACAACTTACCCGTGGAACTTTTAACCCCGCTTTCCTCTACTAGAAACTTTTAAAGGACTGTAACACTGAAGCTATTCCTCTCAAAACTATGTTAATAGCTGCTATCTCACAACAAAGTAGATGGCACGACCTTTTAATAATGCTCTTGTTTTGAACTATTTATTTTGTTTTCTAATTTTTACTGGCGCCGTCTACTTGACGTCCTGAGTGGTCTAAAACTAGGCTATCATAGATGGTTTGAAAATGGATCACTCCGTTTTCTTTGGATTAACAGTGATATCTCATTTTCAGAACATGCGGTTATTAATTCTTGCAAATTATGAATTTAGTTAATGCCTTAATAGGTTTTTGTAAGGCATAGAAAAGAATTGGGAAGACTGATTCTTTCTCTTTTAATTGTTTTTTAGATTGCTCAGAACTGAAAACAAATCAGAAAAAAAAATCCACCCGATTGAGATCGAAACTAGACGACATGTCGCTAGCTATCATAGGAGCTTTCGAGTCATGTAAATGTTTCTACGTTCCTTCGACTACATGCGAAAAAAGAAAGTTGAGTTTAAGTTTTCCCAGGAGTTGTCAATATTGACGAAATAGGATTAACAATAGCCCAAAATAAATATCTTTCAATTATTTTAAAAAAGGGAGAGGGAGCAAGTGACAGCTTTTACATCTGCACACCATCACAGCTATAGCTTGCATGGAGTGCTTCTGGGACTTCTATTTTTCCTTAGATGATTTTTTTTTAAACTGTGAACATGGCCTCACGGCTCAGAAAAAGGAGTATAAAATGTCCAATAAAGTTTTTAAACAAAGATTTGATGTAATTTATTTATTTATTAGTAGTTAATTTACTTTTTATACAAGTAGCCTTTATTTGGACCACCTTTACAAAAGTCGCCATTTTACTTGTTTTCGGAATCATCCAGTTTTATAATATTAAAACTTGTGTACGGAAAATAACGACGTTATGAATGCACAAATGAGCAGGGATACTGCAGACACGTGTTTCGGCGTTACAAAGAACGCCTTTTTCAATGCAATAAAGTTGTGAGCTTATGGATGCACAGACATCCGACATCCGTTGTTATTTTCTGTACATCTATAGCACAAAGGTATTTGTAAACTTTATTAAAACTTGTGTTTTCCTTTTTTAACCCTGGCATCACCTTTGGAAATTTTTTTGAAAGTTACTGGCACTAAAATTATCCATTTTGAGTGAACAGGTAAATCGGTAGGTATTAAAATGAAAGTGGTGTCCCGCATTTCGACCACTTCCGATCTCTCTCTCTCTCTCTCTCTCTCTCTATATATATATATATATATATATATATATATACACAGGATGTTTCAGAATTCGACGGCAAAAATTTAAGGGGATATACTACACACCAGGATAAATAATATGACATAAAAAAGTGGGGGTCCAAAATGATTTCCGACGGTGATAGGGGCGGTTAAAGTTTAGGGTCAAAAATTTCAAAAAATTATAAAACACGGAAAAATCAATCGATTCTTTCGCCGTTTTCACTAAAAATGTTCTTTCTCGAAAAAAATTGATGAAGATTAATTTCAAAAATTGTCGACAGAGGGCGCTTTAGGCTTTGGAGCTAAAAACAACTACTTTTTACCGGTTTCTTTTGTATTTTCGTAACAGATTCCGAAAGTTTAAACTCAAACTTAAATTTTGAGTCCAAAATATCAACTTATTTCGGGTATTAAGTAGCGAAAAACTCGGACCAAACGTAAAAAATCGTGTTTTTCTGGTTTGAAACTTGCCGTTTCGTGTAAAAAAAAAAACATTTTTTTTTTTGAAAAAAAATTTTGGATTTTTTTTTTAAAGTTTCGAAAGTGTACATCTGATTTTATTTTCGCATTATTAGTGTCGCCAGATAATGTTATTATTTTTTTACACGAAACGGCAAGTTTCAAACCAGAAAAACACGATTTTTTACGTTTGGTCCGAGTTTTTCGCTACTTAATACCCGAAATAAGTTGATATTTTGGGCTCAAAATTTAAGTTTGAGTTTAAACTTTCGGAATCTGTTACGAAAATACAAAAGAAATCGGTAAAAAGTAGTTGTTTTTAGCTCCAAAGTCTAAAGCGCCCTCTGTCGACAATTTTTGAAATTAATCTTCATCAATTTTTTTCGAAAAAGAACATCTATTAAGAACATTTTTAGTGAAAACGGCGAAAGAATCGATCGATTTTTCCGCGTTTTATAAATTTTTGAAAATTTTGACCCTAAACTTTAACCGCCCCTATCTCCGTCGGAAATCATTTTGGACCCCCACTTTTTTATGTCATATTAATTGTCCTGGTGTGTAGTTTCTCCCCTTAAATTTTTGCCGTCGAATTCTGAAACACCCTGTATATATATATATATATATATATATATATATATATATATATATATATATACACGCGCAAAGTTCGTCAAAAAATTATCAATTTTAAGTTTCATTAAAGATTATCCGAAAAATAACCTATCAGTGCAATACATGAATAAAAAAAATGAAGAAAAATAAATATAGTGCAGTTTATAAAAATGACATTTTATCTAATAGGCGAAAAACTGAAAGTAAATTTCTTCAAACCTCATCACTTTTTTCTTTTTC
>JAXGGA010014927.1:0-30656 GCA_038373865.1 Uloborus plumipes | reverse complement strand
GTTTATTTAAACTGTTTTTTTTTTTTTTTTTTTTGAAAAAATATTAGGCAGTGACAGAAAACCTTCGATCGCGATCGACTCGTCTATCTTAAGTCGATTTTCAGTCAATTACGTTAGCATTATAGACCATGTTTTTCGTCATGGTTCCATTAATAACCATTAATTTCTGGAAAAAAATAGGTTCAAATTATTTGTAACTCAATTATTTACATATGATTCATTTTTGAATAACCGTTCCGTTAACCTAATTATGCCCAAGTTTTTTTTATCACTTTTTTTCGATTTTTATCTGCTTAAAACTCGTACTTGGAATATTTTAAATACATTTTTGGCTTCAAATAGTCCGCCGTTGCCATATTTATTAAGTTATTTAACGTCCTGTTTATGGAATATTTTGCAGATATCTGTACAAAATACGACCTTACTTGACTTTACTTTTGCAAAGTAACATTACAGAAGAAATCTGTGATCAATTTTAGGCAAATCATTTTAAAATAGTTTAATTTTATGAAAAATAAGTTCGCAAAAAAAAAAAAAAAAATACGTTCAAGACAACAATTCAAGCATTTACACCTCCTAGTTTACCACGAAAAAATGCAAAAAAAAAAAAAAGTCTAACAATGATTAATTTTCTAAATATCGCCAGTTTTTATATCATTCAGTGAATTTTTCGCAAAATATCGACAATAGCGCTAAACTGAACCCAATTTCGAAAAAATCACTTCTTTTTGCCAAATTTGTCGGTAAGTTGGCGTCTAACACTTGGCAATCAAAAGTTTGGCGATATGTTACCAAGTGGTTGCGCCAATTCATTTTTAGGCTAGTTATATGCTGGTATAAATACATATGCTCGTGCTGTCAGGTTGAAAAAAATACTCAACATTCATTCGGAGGTGAGCAAAACCAACATTTAAGTCAAAATATGAGTGAATATCTTTTCGCTATTACAATACTTCTTTCACTACGTAAAAGGAAGTAAACTTGTTAAGATTAGAACAAGTACTTTTTATTTATTTTTAATAAAAAAGAATTACATACACATCTTAAATAGCTTTTTTTTAAATAAATTTATTTTAGCAATGCAAGATTTTACAAACACCTTGTACGATATTGTTAAAAATTAAATTTTATTTTCGGCGCCTTCAAAATATTTTTAAGAAATAAAACTATTTCGATGTTGATTTATACAATAATTTGGCCAGAAAAAAAAAGAATACATAACTACTATCTCAATTATGCTGCTATAAGTTTATTTTTCAATGACATGCTAACAGAAAATAACATATTTTTTATCTACTTATATTAAAAACTGAGTATCTTTCTTTCTATCTATGTCACGCTTCTTTCTCCTGAACGCCACTGAACTGAAAGTCGAACCAGGTACCGATAGATAGGTAATTTTTCAGGCTTCATTAGTTTCAATTTATATAATTATACGATTTTAATTAGCGAAGATATCAATTAATAAGTAGTCAAATTTAAAGCGATTAAGCCTAATAAATGATTAAATATGAAATCCATTGTTGAAACGCGGTTGCTATGAAACAGTGATAACAATGATAATGAGAATTTTGAATAAAGGCTTAACTAAATCAAACACGAAACTCATAAGCGGGCCACTTACATCATGGAGCTACGAAAGTATTTTTATCGCTAGCTACTTGTAATATTTTGAAACATTCATTTGTTGAAAAGCCATCTACTTATATTAAAAACTGAGTATCTATGTCTGCTTTTTTCCTTTGAGCGAGCTGAACTTACTGAAACTCTCCTCACCATCTTGAAGGCGCGTAGCATCTTAATAATTCGAATGATTTTTTATATAGAAAAAAAGTAAAGGCGTGAAGCGCCTGTTAGCGAGCCGCCTTGGCGGGGAGTAGTTTCTTGAAAATTTCCTCACTACTTTAAAGGCACGAAGTGCCCGTGCAACGCCGGGCTACGTGCGTGGTATGTCTTGAAATCGAATGAACATTAAATTATATAACTTCAGAATGAGGTAAAAGTTAGAGAGAGGGCACGTTATGCATCAACATGCCGCAGGAAGCTAATCTAGCTGCCCTGGCAGCTAGTAAAATATTAAACAGTGAAATTTAAAAGAAAAAGTGTCCATTCGTTTTTTAAGTACTTCTTTTCCGCGCAGTTGGATTCCCTAAATGTATTTTCCTTTTCATTTCTCGTATGTTATTTTAAGTAACATATAAAAATTTTAAATGTTAGTGATTACAGTAAATATTCAAGAATTTTTATGCAAAAAAAAGACACTGCTGATTATCGTTTTGCACCAAAATATTGGTTGAAAAATTCATTTATTCCTTAGCCTTATAATTATCATTTTTCTACTGAGAAATAGAAAAATAGTTTGAGAAAATATTTCTACTGTTAGCATAATTAAGAGTTGATAAGGGTAAAAAACTTAATTATGTTGCATTTAGATTCCGTAATTTTAAAGAGCCTTTTTAAACACTAAAACAGAGCTACAATTGCTATTATTTTTTTTATAAATAATTATTAACCGAACAACTTCAGTATAATTAGAGGATTATTTTATTGCTATTTAGCATATTTTAACTATGTACTTTCTTTCAATACATGATTATCAATTATATAACAATATATTCTGTTCGAAATTAAGTGACTTTAAAAATATGACACAAATTTAGCTTCCACTTTTTACCTGAACAACGTTCACTGGGTTTAAATTTCTTTTTTGGGAATACTATACTGTACCTTTGTTTACCTACAAACAGTTAATGTGAGTTGTAAATATGCCTAATCATTTAATTCTAATAAAACGATATTGATGATAGAAAAAACAGAGGCGTTTTGTCTTTAAGAAACTATTCTTACAGTAAAATACTACTTTTGTGAGCACTTTAAAGTGACATTTATTTATTTATTGATTTTCGTTTACAGTGAACCAATATGAAATCATTTATAGTTCAGCTCACTATAATTTTAGCTCAGCAAACTGCAAAAAGAAATTATTTTTTACACACGTTGACAAACAGCAATTCAAAAACAGCCATTTCTTCATTAAGAAAACGTGTCTCTTCCCTTTTTAATGTTAATTATGGCTTTTCAGATTTTCAATATTTTTTGAAGTAAATTTGTCTGCAAACAAATTCTAATCATTGGTAAGCAGACTACAATCTGAATTTTTGTTTACTACTAACATAACTCGTATTAGTTCTACTAAACAAGTAACCTACTTAATTCCGTGTCATGAGTAGTATAAATGTTTCATGGAAATCAACGTTAAAAAAAAAACTTGACTTATGACTAAGCATTTGTTTTATTTCAAATATTTAAAAAAAAAGAAGAAATTCCATGAATACTTAGGAAAAATTTCCATGTGTGCAGCTCATTTGACGGAATCAGTTTTAAAAACAGCGAATTTTCTGATGAAAACTGGTACGCGCGCGATAAGTGTACGTTTAGCTATAACTATATGTGTCTCCATTTTTGTCAATGTTTCTGCTAATACTTTTTCACACACAGATAGCAAATTGCAAAGCAACTAAATAGTTTTGAAAAAATGTTTAAAAAATGCATCTCATTTTTAAAATTAAGAAAAACATTTCACCATGAAATAGCGAAGTTTTTTTTTTAATAATATATTTTAAATTTACATAGAAGGAAACAATGTTTCTACATAAAATATATTAGCCTCTTCATTTACTTATATAGTTACTTACGTTTCTTTAATCACTGTTACACAACATACACATTCAACGTTAAAACAAAATTATGTCATGTTACATTTTTTTCTTGATTCTTAAGATATGCTTGAGATAACCTTCTTGTTCTTATCAAACAAAGAGGCTTTGCACGTTAAGCCTATTTTTATTATATGGTAATAAGATGCAAACACGACATAAACTTGTTCACCGTTGTAAATCACATTTCCCAAAATACTGAAGTCATTGTCGGCGGAAAGTCAGCGATGCATTTTTGAATGTACAAATATCTTTTTTTCTCGCGAAATAGTTGCGGTTCGGTAATCTTTCTTTATGGATGATGTATTTTTATGATATAGAATTAAAAAAGTAGCCTTATTAGGTCATAATAAAAACTATATATACATAACAAAGATGAAGTAATTGAGACGTAATATTTTGTTTCGTGTTGAAGAAATTTAACCCATTAATGCCTGACATTTTTTTTTTTCAACGATACTTTGTATACTGGTTACAAATAGTGTTTAATGGACAGGAAAAATAGTTAAAAAATTATCATGTAAAAAATAAATTTTTTATTTAAGAAAGAAAAATCGTCCCTAAAAAGGGACGCTAGGCACCAGAGGGTACATACTTTTTTACCAAAATTTTTTTTCTGCTTACGATGTAATATTGAAAATGACAATTTATAAGAAGAAATAAAAGCAGCAATTAACATAAACTGGGAAGTAGATTCAGAGAACAAGGAAATATTGGTGTTGTTGAGTACGAAAGTCAGCAAAACATTTGTTCTGCAAACCTACGTATTGCATTCGCTGCATTCCGATAAGGTCTTTTACTTCAATGGGCACATCTTACCTGAGTCTTATTTATAACAACTAGCCCCATAATACCTAACTCAACTCTCTTGAGCTCAATGCATGTTGTACAGCAGCTTCTAAAATAAAAATGAAGAGCGGCTACCACCATTTTTTAGAGTGGATCAAAAACCGGTAGTTCCCGATATTTCATACACGGGATCTTTTTGCCTATGCAACGATTGTCTTGAGCAACCATATATATTTGGTTCATCAATTTCAATTACTTTATTTTCGCTATTGGATAATCGCTTAGCCTCTACAATAGGATAAACTCAATGAAGATTCAATGCAATAGTTATGTGACATTGCTATTATTCCACAGAACCAACGTAGTATTATTTTACCTATCATCGACATTTATTCAAAACTTCCTCTCTTTTCTTTTTTGAACAACGTAACTTTAGTTCATGAGCATTTTTTAATCCGATTCTTGCACAAAACCTTGCTGAGACAAATAATCACGTAGGAGCGCAAGAGAAGTAAATAAATTGTCACAGTAGAGATCAAAATTGGCATGCTCGGGGAAATCTGAAATTAAATCTGCAACCCCCTCCCCCCCCCCTTTCCCAAACAACAGACACATATGCAATCCTTGAATTCTTCATCAAGGTGAAATGCTAAGCTTCTGAAACAGCTTAAGGCTTCTTCAACAGTCAGACTAAACAATAATAAACACCTAAATGCATGATGGAAAAGTAATTAAATACAACGAATAATTAGTGTTTTAAAGAATTACATTTTTGAAATAGCTTTCTTTCAAAATTTACCTTGAGTATTTTTTGTAATTAAAAAAAAAAGAAGAGACAATATTTAAGAACATTGTATAATTAAGTTTATGTATATTAATTAATTTAATGTAATTAGATTTTGAAAATAAAATAAGTTTTAAAAATAACAATTATTATCTGTTTTTCAGTATAAAAACATTTACTAACTTATTTTGATATAAATTATAGATTCTAAGCAAGAAATCAGCAACGGTTAAACAATGCAGCCTTTGGTGCCTAGCGTCCCTTTTTAGGGACGTTCTTAAATTGCTATAAAATCCTAAAAAAAATTTAAATTTACAAAATTGCAAAAAAAGGTAAACTAAAACAGCGATCAAGGTAGCACATATATCAAACACAGATAGATTTACTTGTTAATAACTTTAAAAACTTAGCTTTTTGTTCTTGAGATTGTGAACGATGTAATTTTTGATAGAGATCATAATCAAATGGCTACAGATCACACTTTACAGCGGTTATGTGCTGCAATCTGTTAATACAGAATTGAAGCAATACCAATGTAATAATTGAACACAATTATTTGGTTGAAATGTTCAGTTTTGGAAAATTCAGACACACTTTTTGGACCGTCCCTAAAAAGGGACGCTAGGCATTAATGGGTTAAGAAAAAAAATCTTAAAAAAAAAAAGCGCAAATTTCCCCTATAAGGGCACATGTGAACAACTGAAGTCATTTTTTTAAATACCATCAAGTAGAGAAATATCCCTCTATTATTCATTTTTTTTTAATAGAAGGTCAATGCAATTTTGAAAACTTGTGCGTGGCCGGGCAGAGTCTAGGATTCCCCATAGTACCTACAGCACTGAACTTTGAAACAAACTTCAAATTTAAATAACTTCAAAGACTGGGGATTTGCACCTTGAAACTTCTTTTATTTTTCTTTAAATTTCAAATTATTTATTTTTTAATTATTTTTTAATAAGCTAAAATTTAATATAAATCTAATATATAAAATTCTCGTGTCACAGTTTTCGTTGCCATACTCCTCCAAAACGGCTTGACCGATTTTGATGAAATTTTTTGTGCTTATTCTGTATCTATGAAAATCGGCCAACATCTATTTTTCAACCCCCTAAATGTTAGGGGTAGTCCACCCCTAAATTTTTTTTGTTCGCACATAACATCTGATCTACTGAACCGATTTGGACGATTTTTTTTAATCGATAGGAGATGGTGTAACTTAGGTACCATGAACTCATATGACGATATTTGTTCACTAGAAAAAAAGTTATGATCGAAAAACTAACATTTCATGTCATTTAAAACAATATGTGTTATCGTAAACCCTTACTTCAATGAGCGACCCGATGGTCAAGTGGTAATGCGCGTCAGGTTGAAGTTCCTGATGGAATGAGATCGAATCCAGGCCCGCAAAGATTTTTTCGAACAGCTGCATGTTTTTTTTTTTGAATGATTTTAATGATTGTAATGTCCTTATGCAGGTACATCCCCTTGGGGATCTACCCCATATTTTTTTATAGTACAAAATGACAGTTTTGGTCGGATCTTTGTTAAAATTGGCAATAGGGTCCTTCGATGCTGTAGAATTAAGATCCTTATTAATTTAAGGTCCTTAGATGCTTCGATTTCTTATGGACGTTTGCGCCATTTTTGGGGGCTTTGAATCGATTGTGGCAATAAATGGTTTTTGATTTGCGGCACTTATATTATTTTTTCAAAAATTATATACACTATCAATTATATTATGTTTATTTTTGTACCTTTATAAAATTCTGTATTTTATACCTTGCATTTACGTCAAATTCAAGGTAAAATTAAAAGTCAAAAATTCTGAAGAAGATAAATATATGTTAAAAAGTAAAGTAACTATGTTTTGTGATTTTCATATTGGTTGTGACCAAAAAACATCATTACAAACAAATAAAATGTATCAAACACCATGAGTGTTGAGTTATTAGGCAAAATCTGCTGTGTAAAGTTTTTTTTCACTGCGAGAGGGGGGGGGGTATGAACAACCATTAAAGTGACACAAATTTCTAAAAAATAAAGGTTGGATCTCCAATTATCTTGCTTCGTAATTTGAACCCGCCCCGGCTGTGCAACGGTACGCGATTAGTCATTCAAAAATTAATGAAAAACGTGATCGAAGCCAGGATTTTAAATGGCAAGTTCAGAGGTGAAAATATACTAATACCACGGATTCCTATTATACCTACAGATGTGCCAATTCAAATCAAACGTATTCAGTTTCCGATTAGATTGGCATTTGCAATGACTATCAACAAATCCCAAGGTCAAACGGCTGTTTGTGGCTTAGATTGAGAACACCATGTTTTTCACACGGACAATTATACGTGGCATGCTCTCGAGTGGGTAAACTATCCAGTTTGTTTGCGTTAGCTAAAGATGGACTAACAAAAAATATTGTTCACGCTATAGCATTAAGAGATTGATATTGTTTAATAGTGTTACTGTCGTAATTGTTTAATTAATGATATATAATTTTAAGGAATAAATTATAATAACTTAAAAATAATGTTTGCCTTTTGTCATTTTTATATTCCCTCATCGTTCACAGCGCTTCATGCTTATTTCACGCATATACCACATTCTTACATACATACAATATACACATTCTACCATACATACATACATACTTACAGTAAGTAAGCTATTTTTTGTCAACACTAGAAATTACTAGGAAATTATTTATATGGCAAAACAACGTTTGCCGGGTCAACTAGTTTCTTATAAAGTGATTAAAAACTTTCTATACTTATACACGTTTTATAGCAGTTAAAATATATTTTTATTTTACAGCAAATAATGCTAGTTGTTTGTTTTTTAATTCATCTGATATTTACATATTAGTTTCTTTTTTAACGGTAAGACCAAAGTTATACTCTATTCAAGTTCGGAGATAAAGAGCAAAATGTTACTGAAGACTGTGTATTTTATCACAACTTTTCAAACTCACTTTTGCTACGGCCGTACATATTACCTGTAGCCGTTTTGCTATGCTCAAGATATGAGCTCCTGAGCAAGCTGCTATGAGCACATGCTCAAAAGTTCCATAGTACATGCGGCCTTGAAAATCGTTACAAATTTAGTCCGATTCCGAGGATATGTAATTCAATGCGTTTTTCTTTAGTTTCAAATTATTATTGTTTAAATTTAGTTTTTGAATTTATAATTTCGCACCAGTTCCTCTTCTAGAGAGGCAAAGGGTAGAGTTATAGTACCCATGCCGTGGCGATATACCTTCCATTCTAGTAACCCGTTACCTTATATTGACAACGTAACTTTCTTTTTGCTTTTAGTATTTCTACACCTAATATGAAAGATGTTTCGGTGTCCGCTTGACGAATCTTTGCTTTCAGATACGCAACTCTGATTACTCAGTAACGGCCTCTTTGATATATTAGAGTTATTTTTATTTTCTTTAAATTGTTTCTTTTTTTTTTTTTTGCAAACTGGAAACATATAGTTTGGTTTTTAATTTTTATTAAATTATTGGATATAATTCTTTTGTCAACTTTTTAATGATTTTATTAGATTAGTTAATGGTATATGATTTATAATCACTATAAATTTATTTAGTTTTGCAAATATTTTGAATATCACCTATTTTAGGTTCAACAAATTTTAGTTATTTTATATCTTTCGGATAATTATTTGGGATTCTTATCTTAGTAAGTACTTTCCTTTATCTTTTGTTTCATTCCAATTTGACTTTAAAATTCATAAATACCTTATTCGCAACTCCAGCAAACTATAGGGGGCGCTACGGACATTGTTTATAAAAGCTAGAACACACGCTTGCCTTTTTGTTATTTTTTCTTCTAACTCGAATGAATTAGTGATATTTGATCGTATGTATGATTTTTTTTCTTTATTCTTTTGAAATGAATTTTTAAAGCCTTGTGTATATTCTGGCCCATAGAAACGAGATGAGAAATCAACAAGTGTTAATAAACGTTGGAAATCATAGCAAATCACATAGCATCTCATTCTTTTCTTGCGAATTTTTCAGCATCATTTCTTTTATTTAATCAAAATACGCTACGAAAGATAATTAAAGAATTACTGCAGATGCATCCATAAATAGTAATTGCAAAATTAATCGGAAAACTAATGTAAATATTCTGTTTCAAAAATGCAAATTGTTGATTTTTTGTACAATACTAAAAATAAACTGTTCTGAAAGAAATCTGTCAGTGAAAAGGCTTAATAATAATTTATAAATCCGTTTGAAATTTCACCGTTTTTTTAACGATATAAATATTTTTGAAGTAAAAATCTATAAAAATATATCGGCAGTTAGAAATTTCTAAGTTGCATTAAATCGTAAAATGTAAAATTTTAACGATTTGTTCTAAGAAAACTTGGATCCCTAATAAGTCTGAAACGAATGCAAATAACGTATTGTAAACATATATATATATTTAAAGTAATGAAATTTACTTGTATAATGGAAATCTACAACTAGTTTGTTTCGGAATATTCATATTTCGTGAAAATATTTCACCGCAGTAATAATAAAAATATGCAATCCCAGTTAAAGTTCTCGAAAAGGATCTTTTGATATGGTTTACTTTATTTCTCAGATTGTTTAAACTTTTAATTGAGGTTTTAATTAACTTAATAACTTTTTCTACTTACTTTACAGAGTATTTCAAACTTTAATGTAATTTTAAAATTTAGATTTCAATCTCTTTGAGTATTTTGAGATATTTATGTTACATTTTAAGGCAACGTTTAGAGTTCATATCTGTTATGTTTTATCTGTTTGATAGAGTAATTCAAAGTTAATGAACTGTTTGAAGTTAAATCATCAAGCCAATGGGGTCGCGTCGGTGATGGAGGTTCGTAAGCGGCTAGTTAAATGCCGCAGGTGGCGAATAGGGGTTGGCAAGCGAGCAAAAGCCAGAGATGGCTCTGAAACAAATCAGAAATCTTTTATAAAGCATTACGTAAGTGTGTGATAGTGTGCACCAATTTTCCTTTGATCTTTGCATTACCACTTGAGACCCACTGTCAGACTAAATGCTAGTTTGTAACAATCTCTTGGATGTGCTTATTTAAGACGACTTAACCCACCTTCCTATTGGTGTACTTCTACAAATCTCTTAATTCTTCTTGTGACTTTATAATTACGTTAAACGAGAAAAAAAACAGCTCGCGATTGCAAATCAGTTAAACATATTTAGCATAGCTACCAATTAGGCTTTATTTGCGCCCTTAATTTTGTTCACAAATGTCGTTACTATTGAGAAATAGACCCTATAAAAGAAAATGCTTAAAATTATTTTGCAATCCTTAAAAAAGAAAATCCTAAAACTCAAAATGCATTTCTTTCTTAGGCATAGTATGTACATGAGAGCGCAATATAAACTAATATAAGCACACGGTATGTAAAAAGAAAGATGTGACTGTTGTAAATTTCCTCGTACATTATTAAAGATTATGTCAAGTTTTAGTTGTCATCATGTAAAACATGACGATTGTTAGCAATGTTTATTCTTCCTTGGAGATTTTATACGGCATCGAAATAGAAAAGTAAAAAGAAATAGCTACATATTTAGTCAAAAATTTTCCACTTCGACTGGCATGAGAGAAACCGTTTGCTGATTCGCTAAAGTCGAAAGTCCATTCTGTAAAGCCTGCTCATAATTAAGCCTTCCAAATTTCATTTTTCAGTTTCAGACACAAGGCGTATTCAAAATAGTAGATAAAGATGGTGCAAAACAATTTCTATCGATTTATAGACCATGCGGTGCGTAAATGATGAATCTCCCTTTTACAATAGCAAAGTTTTGATGATATGCACCAGGTCTCATTAGGGACATGTTAATGAGCAAAGCCGTTCTTTCACGATGATTAATCTTGTCAATACATTGGCATAAGTAAAGCGTCTGCTCTTTATAAGAGATAGCATCATTTCACATTTCGTTGTTGTTCATGCGAAGAAGGAAGCTTTCCCAGAATTCATCCTACTAATTTGCTGGTTTATTTACGAAAGTAAACAAGTTTCGCCCCTTTTCTGAGAACTATCTTTTGTTATTTTCTCCTATATATTTCCTTGGGATATTCAGCGTAGAATTTGCTTCTGAATCAAAGATTATGAAGAGAGAAGGGTATCATCTTATATTCTTTTGACTAAGTTTCAGCACCTGTTTTAATATCTAAAGCAGCTGAGTATGTTCTCGGCTGGGTCGCAAATATTATTTTTTATTACTTACTATTACGTAGGACAAAATAATTTTGAGATTAGTTTAGTTGAAATATTTTCCATGTTGCACATGCTATAAGCATATAACATTGATTATACTAAATTTGCATTCTTCTAAGAAATTTTCATTGTAAATCTGAAATAAAATACAATTTTGAATTTGAGATTTAAGTATATATATCGACGTTGCATATAGTTAATAAAGTCAATTGAAAAATTTATCTATATGTATTTGTTTATTTATTTACTTTCTTTTATGATATTTGTCAAGATTACTGGTTGTAACAGAGGACTTCTGCATCGATGTTTTTCCCAATATTTAATTTATTCATTCATTTCTCTCTTTTTTAATTTTTTTCTCTGATAACTACATGGCGGTTTTTTACTTGTTAAGTACGTGCTTCATTGTAAGGTTGGAGTTTGCACTCATGTATTATACAAAATTCTGAAGTTTATTGTTACGTTGCCTGTAATGTGAGATTTTAATTAAATGTTATATATTAAAACGATAATAAATACAACTTTCTTTATAACAAGATAAGTAGGGGAAGACCGCCTATATTGGACCCCGTAAGAACAGGAGGCCTGTGTCGCTCAATGTAAAGCAAAACAGAAATGCAAAATTGGTCATCATAAGCTAAATTTAATTAGGAACCACTCTAGGAGCTTATATTTTCTGAAAATATGAAAATTATTTTTTAAAAAATTATCTTATAAAAAGTTGCAAAAGTCCAATATAGGAATATATGCGCCTAAATTGAACCATGCGCTTCCTAAATTGGATTGTATCAAGAAATCATAGAATAATTTATATTTGAACTATACAGTTTTTTTTTCCAGGATTTGTAATAGAATTTCTTTTGCTTGGCCTCACTTAGGCAGTGTTGATAAACTCGCCGATGGCATTTTATACACATAATCATGTTTTGCACTTCATCTCTATGACAATAATTGCAATAACAATTGTTTTGTGCCGTTTCTTGCTTTTTCTTGTGTGACTTTTTCTGCTCTATTCCTCTTTTATACGGCCGTTAGAATGATTGCTGAGATAGCCTTCCTTTTTGTTCCTTCTATTTTTTTAGGCGAAGGTAATATGTGAGCTGGCTTTACAGAATCAGTTAGAGTTGACATGTTCTGATGAGATTTATCTGCCGATTCTGCAGAACTTGTACTAATTTAAGTCGTAGCTAGCTCTTCTACATGGTGTACAACTTACACCGAACATCAGGCCCGTCATTTAGGGGGGGGTGGGGTCAATTGCCCCCCCCCCCTCTTGAATTGGAGAAATCAATGTATGTGCATATAAGTAGGCGGGGTCAATTAACACGTCAAACTCCTGTTCTTTAGAATCAACTCACAGCATTTGAAATGGCCTTGATTACGGTTTGCCCATAAGAGTTGCAAAAGTTCTCCAAAACGATTATAGATAAGGGATCGCATTAAATGTTCTCGCATCCACGTATCACATGCTCGATTAAAATATGTAGACAGAAACTGAATAAAGACCACATCTACGTGCATGATGTGCTTAAAGAGAAAGCATTATTATATCGTGCCCGTTAGCCAAATGTATTGCATCAATGTTCTTTATGTAAGTGCTGTGCCTATCCATTAATAGAAAGATATTCTTTTTACATTGCTTGGCCTAACAGTTTTGGTGAAAGTTGTATCAATTGTGTGAATTATCGTTTGTGATCTAAACTTTTTTTTTAACAAACATATTGCTCACCAGGGAAGCTTTTACGATAACTCCGAACATAGAACGTAATCTCTTAAAAATAAGCATGGGGAGCTTGCAATTCTGTTGCACTTATGCAGCAAATAACTAGTGTGTTTCTACCACGTTCACCGCTCATTACTGCTCCAACCTGGTGTTTACCTCTATACGTCAATATATTTTGGGCCTTTTGGACAGTGAAAAGACCGGCTTCATCTACATTGAACATTTTAGTAGCAAATAAATTGTTTACTTTTAAAATCGTTTCGAAAATAAAGAACTTCATATTTTTCTCTCGGTAATTCAGCATAAATTTTATTTAAGTTAATAACTATGCTTAACAACCTGAAACTGCAGCTTAATAGATGAAGAGAAAAAAAACATACATTTTAAGAAGTTGCAGCTTTTGCTTGATAAAAAAATTTAAATGAATATCGTGAATAGGTGTTAAAGTATGTTTAAAATAAATTTAACTACGCTATTAAATAAGACGAGTCACTTATTTTATGTTCCGATAATTAAAAAGTCTTGTTTAAAATCATATTCCTAAATTGGACCACCGGTCCAATATTGGAAAATGATTTCAGTCCAATAAAGGAAAACACGCCATTTTTTATTCTTCAGCTCATTGTTCTTTCAAAATTATCACAATCGCGCATGTAAATACATTGATGTAATCCTTATTAAACATAGATTATACTACTGTAACAGCATCTTACCGCAATTCTCAAGTTTTTGAGTTATTCTTCTAGAAACAAGTCCGCAAAATAAGATTTCGCACGTTTTCAACACAAATCAAGCGTAATAAACAGTTCGAAGACTGGTGAAACTTATTACACTATGATCTTATTCCTAAAACTTTATACTTCTACTGTTAAAGTGTAGCAGAGATCTCTGTATTAGATTTTAAGACCGAGGTCCAATTTATGCAGTGTTCCAATATAGAAGGTCTTCCCCTATATCATTTAAATATATATATCAAAAATGTTTCAAAAGTTCACCTCAAATAAATTTTAAAACGAAACGCTTTGAAATAAAATATAAACTTTTTTTTATCTCATGACTTTCTATCATTTTAATTCGCACTAGATATTACGAAATAAAAAAATATATATATATTTGATTTCTTGATGACAAGAGTCAAAAATTTCAGTTGATCTAATTATATCTTTATATGTTGATTAATTCTAAAGCATACAATAAAATGTAAATTAAACATTTGAAATAAGAAATTGCTATACGACAGCTTCGTATGACTAACAATCACTTTACCACATATTTATACTCTCACATTGTAATTTTAATTTAAACTTTATTGGCTGATTTAGAATTAGTCAACATATAAAGACGTAATTTTATGAATTGAAATTTTTGACTGTTGTCATGAAGAAATCACATATCTATTTTACTTCATACTTTTTAGTTTAAACCAAGCTGATAGAAACAGTCCTCAAATTTAAAAACTTTTTTTTTAACATTTATTTTCTATGTATTTACACAGCTGATCACCCAAATTGCCAACAAGAAAAACAAGAAAAACAAGAGATATCACAACAAAAGTTATTTTGTAGATACCATACTGACAAAGTATGAAATAAATAAATTTATGGGCTTCCGTGAAGTGTTAATCCTGCCAAAATGCACTAATTCATGCTGTAGACTTGATATTATTTGTATGCTTCCTTCAGGTATTACAATTACGATGGCCATCAGTGCATTAGCTTATTTGCATAAAAGATTGTTAATGACATTAGAATGCTGAACAATCAAACATATTGCGTAATGTGGACTAGATATCTCTTCTTTTTTCCTCTTTTTGGAAAACTTGCCAGTTTGACTCAGTCTGTGAAGAAGGAGACTATAATACTCATCCAGAAGCATCCGTTTTAAATATATAGGTCATTTATTTTATGTTCTTTGGCTTTATTTGGTCAGTTTCTCATGAGTCGCAACCTAGTTCCTAGAGAGACTTAATACCAAGAAGATTAGCGCAATTAAAATTTTAGAACTAGAAATTTGAACTTAGCAGTATGTTTTCAACTATACTTGCTTTTTTATAGTAATGAAAATATTAAAAACTTGGCCTGATGGTCTCTCAATTCCTTAAAGTGCATTCAACTTACAGTATTTTGTGGTTACTGCACAAACCAAGGGTACTCGTACTCGAATATCACTAAAATAACATTTTCACAAAAGATACAAATCTGTACCTCAGAACCAGAAGGACTGAGTCCAAAAATAGCCATTTTCACTTTATTAGTGTTTTGCATGTAGGATCTTATTCTGCATCGAACCATACGAACGATATTCTACAAAACAAATTCCTTCCAATTATTTATCAGCCTTAAAAGAGCGCGAATCCCATCCGCTGCATGCATCCGACAATCGATTTTCCCTTCTCCTGAAAAGTTACAAAAATGGACTTACGTTAGTCTGGTTCTGAGGTACAGAAATGTACTTCAGTTTTTTTCATCTTTAAGGTTGAAGTTAGAGTTCAAATCTTCAGATTAAAACCTTTACGTAACTATTAATTTAAAAATAGAATCAATGAGCACGCAATGAAATAGAAATTTTCATCCTAGTTATCTAGCACTGCATACGAAGATAAGCCCTAAGCTAAAACTAACTGTGTATGAGAAATTACTTTAGATAAAAATAAAAGGAAAAACACAAACAAAAGTATTTTAAGAAGAAATACTCGAAAAAATAATCTTGTTTTACACAGGTTTAAATTTAACAAGCTAAAGGAAAAACGTAAGTTAGCCATAAAGAAAATGAACGAACCGTAGAGAAAATGCTGGCGTTTTTAAACTTTATGGCATTTCATTCACGTAAGAAACAAGAGTTATTTCTCATCATTATTGCACAATATAGTTTATGAAGTCGCATCATAAAAAATGGTAGCGCAGCCTTTGTCTTGCCTAAAGGAGTTCATATTTCAGGATTTTCCAAATCATTCAACCTATTAGATTATCGCCTTTAGTATTATAGGTTTATTTGATCGATTTTCAGAAATGAACTCATGCGCTTTCCACAAAATATCGACAATCAATACAATATTTTATGAAACGCCATAAAATGAAGTTGTTTTAGAAATAGCCAATTTGCTTTTCATAATAATGGTCATCGATATTTTGTTTTAAAACTTCGTCAAATGACTCAAAAAAAGGGTATAAACGTATCTTTAAGTAAAAAATTATTTTTGCATCCCTATAAAATGGATGATTTCATGGTTTCAAAAAATATGCAATTTTAAGTTCAGAACCTTTACTCCGGATTTATATTTTTGAGCTTACCATTGGACATTGTTAATAGCGATCCTGACAACCACTTTAGTAATGCAACGATGGTCAATTTACATTCACGCAATTCTAGTTAAAGGTTTTAAATGCCCTTTTTTCCGGAAATTTTTCTTATTTTGTGTTTTGTGTATGTATCTGGAAGTCAGAAGTCAATAGCATATAGTTTGAGTGATTAAAAAGCATTTGCACTGTTAATGTGATTTTTCTGGTTCAAAAACATGGTATTATTTCTCTTTATATAAAGTGAAATTTTATTCGTACTGGTCAATAGGAAAACGTAGAAACTAACGGAGTTTACGTTTTCTATTAATCAAACACACATGTTGGCCGAAATAAAAAAGCAAAAACGAAAGTGATTTACTGTGATTAAATGCACAGGTTAATTTAATTTGGAATTAAACTAAGGTTGACTACTTCACTTGAAAAATCGTGAAACTTCTGTTATGGCAATTCTCTGTAAACTCGTAATTTTCTATACAGATGCTATTTGGGCATGTTTTTTAACATGTTCATATAATTATAATACTATTGCTAAGGAAATCAATCTATTAATTTAGTTCAAAGGAGGGACGATTGAAATTTGTTTTGCTCTGATAAATCCAAACAGCGAACAAGTCCCAAAATGAAATACATTTGTACCGATACATTAATGAGTGGATATCAATGCAATGTATGCGACTGCTATTGAAGAACATGAGCCCATCGAGACATAAATTTCCAAGTTGAATGGTAGTTTCGTATGACTCTATATAGGATTGTTTTTGCCCCGACTTCAAAATTTATATTTGAAAGTAGTGTAGATGGTGTTAGAAGAAAAGGAACTGTTTTTTTTTTACTTTTTAGAGCAATTTCCAACAGAAATCGGTTCTATCTTTTATTATTATTATTATTATTATTTACTTATGAACTACTTTTATTTAATATAAACGCAATAAATGGTCTGAAAATTCTACAAATGGGATTCAATGAGCTCTGAAAATTTTCATTTTCAACATATCCTCAAAATTTCGGGTCTCTGTCTCAGATGAGAGGCAACAAATTATTTTGATGTTACTTTTGGTAAAAAAATTATTTTATAGCATTTTGAAATAGTTCAGAATATTAATACACTGCAAAACATAAGTTGCTACTTTTAAAATATAATACTAAAAGCAGAGGTTTCAGTTTAAAACTCAAAGCCCGCTATTAAACTGTAAAACTAGCTTTTTTACAGTGTATTAATGTAACAATTTTACAGTTTATTAATGTAAAACTAGCTGTGTTCTACTGTAAAAAAAGTGTGATACTGGCAGCAGAGTTTCCAGTTTAAACTGTAAAATGTACAGCAATAAACTGTAAAACAAGAAACTTTCCTATTTATCACTGAAAATTACTATAAAATTAGCTGTATTATACTGTAGAAACAACATTCATTTTTTACAGTGTTAACAATTGAAAAGAATTTACAATATTTATAAGCAATTATGAAAGACTTTTAAAAATGGTATAGTTTATTATTTATTTTTACCTGAACTACATCTTAATACATAATAATAAATTTTCTAAACATAGTTTTCTGAAAAAAAGGGCCTCCGACCTTATTCTCATAGTTTAAAAGTAACTATATTTCCACATAGATTTTTAAGATTGTCACTTAAGATTAGATCACTTAAGATTAGAAGGGAAATCATAAAAAAAATCAGTCATTCCAAATATTATTCAAAATATCTAATGAACTTGAAAGTCTTGAAAGAAAATTTTTATGCAAAGTTTAAATTTATTATTTAAAAATGCACTGATTTTCTTCCGGCTACAACTAAATGCATAAAAATTGAACCTTAATCCAAAGAGCGCATTAATCAATAATGGGTGTGGAGGGGGAAAGCCCTGTTTGGCTTTTCATAAGGAAAAGGAATGTTTGAGAAGCAATTTATCTAGTCTCGTAGAAACCCCCGAGGCACACGCTAAAAATAAATATTGAAGAAATCTATAATCTAATTTTTACTCTATCACCTCCTAATGCAGCCTCATCCGCTGAGTCTTAAAAAAATCCCTCAATAGCAAGCAGCTTTACGACTCACTTCCGTCTCATTTTTAGAGCTCCGTCAGCCGATTTCCGACCATTAGCCTGGCGCCGCAAGCATTTAAGCGTGATTTATTTGCGGCACTGGCTAGAGATTTTACAACTCTTCTATTTCACAATGCTTTATCAGCACGCTGCACTTAGTGGTGGAATTAGTTTTAAAAAAATAACACTGAAAGTATGTGGGCTTTGTCATGCGATATACATAGTTAATGATTATATGTATCTATATTATAGAAACTTTCAGAGTGATAAACATTTTACCATCATTTGCCTTAAGCACAGAAGACTAACTTGGTTGACAGAAAAAGCAACTAAGCATATTCAGAAATATGTGGTGATCTAATGAGCAAATCTTTATGTTAAGAAAATAGAGGATGTATTTTACAACTCCTCTATTTCACAATGCTTTATCAGCACGCTGCACTTAGTGGTGGAATTAGTTTAAAAAAAATAACACTGAAAATATGTGGGCTTTGTCATGCGATATACATAGTTAATGATTATATGTATCTACATTATAGAAACTTTCAAAGTGATAAACTTTTTACCATCACTTGCTTTAAGCACAGAAGACTAACTTGGTTGACAGAAAAAGCAATAAGCATATTCAGAAATATGTGGTGAACTAATAAACAAATCTTTATGCTAAGAGAATAGAGGATGTATTTACAACTCTTCCATTTCGCACTGCCTTATCAGCACGCTGCACTTAGTGGTGGAATTAGTTTCCAAAAAAAGAAAAAAAAAACACTCAAAGTATGTGGTCTTTGTCATGTGATATACATAGTCAATGATTATATGTATCTATATTATAGAGACTTCCAGAGTGATAAACAGTTTACCATCATTTGCCTTAAGCATGGAAGACTAACTTGACTTACAGAAAGAGCAACTAAGCATATTGAGAAATATGTGGTGATTTAATGAACAAATTTTCAGGTAAAGAAAAAAAAAGGAAGGAGAAACAAATATTTAAAATGTAAAGGGATATCAGTAGATATACTTTATAACTAGCACGTAAAAGAAGACTAACAAAATAAGCAATACTGATCTTTCACCGCATATAGCTCTCTTAACATTAAGCCATTTTTATTCTGAAGTAATATTCTGGACCGCAAATGTTACCTAAGACCTAAGTAGCAGAACTATTTTCGGCAGTTTGCAACCTAAATTAAAATATATTAAACATAAAAATAATCAGGAAAGTAAACCAGTATTAGTTTAATCATAAGGTCTACCTTCCATACGGACACGAAAAGATGTATATCTGTGTTGTTCGGCATGTTTCCCAAGAAAATGGCAAATCTTGGAATCATGGCATTTAATACACGGGCGAATTTCCGCAGAATGTGTGCACCTTGTCAACGAATTTTCTATAAATGAATAAGAAAACATTTATTTAATGATTTGTGGAATTTTTAGCACGTTTTATCCAATAAAGGTTTAGCTACGTTTTGTATGAACGTGTTATTGTCAACAGTGATCCTCAATTTTTATAACCTTTTCATTGTTAGAAATATATTACCATGAAAATTTCTCCTGTATGTCGATTCATGTTGGAAATGAACACAAGTTTGAGGCTTACTCTTTAAAAGATTTACCGACACATATGATTATATATAGGTAAATACTGAGATGGATAGATAAGGAAAATGTTTTCTTGAAATTAATACAAGATATGGATTGATAAATATAGAGGTACATGGTTATATATATACATTGATAAATGCTTATGAATCGGTTATATGGAAATTGAAATAGCAACAAAGACTGCAATTCACCGCCAAACCGGTGTTACTGGTGTATTGCACGTTTCTACCTTAGCCTTGGCTTAGGGACAGTTACTTATTGCATAAAACAAGGACAATATTATAAGAGCTTTTGTTGAATCTTTCTGAAAATTACCTAAAAATGCTCTAAAAATCAAGTGCACAATAATGATTTGAGATTATATGCCACTTCAAAGAACATAAGAACGTAA
The DNA here is from genome assembly GCA_038373865.1 of Uloborus plumipes. NCBI lineage: Eukaryota > Metazoa > Arthropoda > Arachnida > Araneae > Uloboridae > Uloborus > Uloborus plumipes. Next base: position 10,073 of record JAXGGA010014927.1, on the reverse strand, counting down.
AAGATTTCAATAATTTTATTAATATAACAACAAGTTTTCTTTCTTTAGCGTGCTCAAAAACGTGATCAAAATAAATTAGCATTTGTAATGAAGAGCATGTTCTTTGTATAAAGATTTAACTCCTAATTTTCCTCGTTATTTACTGCTGAAGTTTCTTTGTGATGTGCTTAATATGATTCGCGAAGCCAAACAGATGCTGAAAACTAATCAAATTCTCAGGAAGTGGTTTAACTATGCTAACAATTTATTATATGATTTAAGCGTCATCTACATTACTAATTATCTCTTGCATTGGTTTACTTAGTAAAGTAATTTGGATCATAAACCGTTTGAAAGTTGTGAAATATGCTTATCTTAATTTGCATATCTACATATTATTATGATCGTTTCTGGTTAAATATAGAGCAATTTGTAAGGTTTGGTATTTCTTTAGGAACTATTTTTTTTTAAACTTATGCTGTGTTTTTTGATAATATTTACTTTGAAAATATTATACTATATAAGGTAGATTGGGGAAGACGCCGTGGTTTTCGACGTTAATTTATATAAAATAGGGCATTGGTTTTTTTAAAAAAATCTAACTTATCCACAAAATATGTACTTTTGTGATTATTAAAAAAGTAGTTTCCACTTTAAATAACATATTTTTATCGTCGAAAATCAATCATTACAAAACCCTTCTATTTCCGCATCTATCTCATACCATTGGGAAAGTTGCCGTTCGTACAATTTCCGTAGGAAGATTATGCCGTATATGAGTTTTTTGCTTCAACTACTACATGCAATGTATTTTATTGAATAACATATTTTCCGACGTTTCAGCGTCGTTGTCTAGGTCTATGTTTCGAGTAGGATCATGGTTTTCTATAGGGCGTGTCAAAAAGCTATGGCATCTTCCTCAAACTAAAATGTGGCGTTTTAGCCAAAGGCATTTAACCCCAATGCGGGTACTCATCAGAGTCGTAAAAATAACATACAACTATAAAAACACCCCTTAAACCTGCGGGAAATCAAAAACTATTTATGCATACTATGCATATTACTTCATTCTAACTCACTGGCTTGCTGTTTTTGTTGATTCTTGTGTGGGAAACACATGATACGGCATCTTTCCCAATTCTGCGTCTTTCTCCAAATTGCCCTATTATTTATATCATTTTGTATATTTTTTTACACGGTGTTCCCTGCTGAAAATTGTATATGTAAACTCATTTTTTAAAACTGATCCGTTTGATTACGAAAATATTTTGGCAAGCATTATAATAATTTATTTACTTAGTTTTAAACATTTTCTGTTAAGTAGTTTTTTACCATACCGTATGTAATTTTTTCCATTGACAAACACTTAAGAAAAATAGATCAAGCTTAACTTGTTAAGTATAAATATTGAAACGTATGCATAAAGAATTCAAGAAGAAAAATTCCAGCTCGTTTTCCTCTTTAGACCCATTGCTGAAAAATGTTATTTGTGTGCGACATGTTGTCATCTCGTGTGTCTTATGGTATAACAATGATTGAGAAAATAAATAATTAAATGTTCAGCTAAAAAATAGTTACGCACACATATTTAAACTAAAAGCAAAACATACAAAATTAAACACGAACTATTTTAGCTTAATTTTAAGTTTGTGATTTTGTTCGCAAAGCAGAATACTTTAATTCTTAAATTCAAAGTCAAATAGGAATTACATTAAAAATGTACCATCAAGTAATCTGGTTTGTTTTTCTTCTTTTTTTTTCTTTTTATTTGTAATCGATTATAGGTCTTGCAACTTGATCCACAATTTGTCTCCCAATATTTATATTGAATCAGTTTAGTTCATCTGCCGACCCAACAGCCTGGTGAAAAGACATTTTTTTAAACTTGGGTGGAGTCTCATTTTGCTATTTTTTACCAGAGCAAAATGTAATGACCAATATTAATGATACTACAGATAAAAATAACAAAACATTAATTTCACTCTATCCTGGTATGCATAGAGTATGTATTTTCAACTTGTACGAGCTTTTGTAGGATGTTTTTAGATAGTACAGCATAACATTTTCATTTATATCTGAATAGCAATGAAAGATATTACATTGACAAACTCTTATTCCTCTTCTAAACGATTAATATGTTAAAATCTCATTTCGTACACCGCGGTGTCTTAAAATTTCGAAATCGTGTTTATCCTTGACTTTTGATCTCAAACCTTTAAAAGTTTCTCTGCTAGCAATGTTTGTGCTTGTTCCTTATTACCTCAAATATACGTCAGAGGACCTAGAGCATGTATAAAAAAGTTCTGTTTGGTTTTCTTTTCAAACTGTAGATATCTTAACCCTGCACCTTATTATGAGTATTTTTTTTTACTGGAAATTTATGCTTAGACCAAATTGCTATAAAAATAGCAGGTTAATCGTATGAACACTCTACAACTACTTAACATTTATAAAATAGTAGCAATGAAACATTTGTTTCTGACGCATCTCAAGTGACGTTTGCTTTTTTGAAAGTTTTTGCAGCTTCAAGGATTTAACTTACTTTTTGTGTTACTCTAGCTTCTTCACCTCCATTTTGTAATCATTGCAAAACGTTCTTGCTTATTTAATTAGGTTCTCCAACTTGGAAGATGAATCATTTTTTTTCAGAAGTATAATTATCATTGCTTTGTTTTTCACATATTTCCCAATATTTGTCGTATAGTTCGTACATTGCCGGATAATCATTTTCACTGATAAACAATTTCATTTTTTCCTGCATTGTTTTTTGAACTATTTTAATTAATTAATCAAATAATACATTTTGTGAGCCAAAAGATTAAAAAATGTTCTAACCATGTCAGATGTGTTACATATTTCCTGTTTTACTAAAATGAAAATAATCTCTACTAATAATAAAGCTGAATTTGGGTCTGTCTGTCTGTCTGTGAGTCGCGTGGCGCCAAAACCGTTCGGTCGATTTTCATAAAATTTAGCACAAAATTAGTTTGTAGCATGGGGTTATGCACTACGTAGCGTTTTTTCGAAAATTCTATTTCGTTTTTTTTCTATTCCCATTCTTAGCTCATTTTCATACAAATTCGATAAAATGGGGAAGAAATATTTCATACACATTTTCAAGTCTTATGTCATTCGAAAGCTTGAAATTTACTGCTAAAAATGATGTCAGTTTGAAGTTTCTACGAGCATTAGAAGAGCTGTAATAATTGTTTTTAGAATCCCGGAAATTCAAGGCTTACCTTGAGCAAAGCAAGCCAAACGATTCTAAAATGGTTAAGCTTGAGAATAAAATTTGAAAATGAAGATGAAATGAATTATTTTATCAACGGAAATCAACTTTTCATGTTGTTACCATGTTACGTTTAACCTTTGTTGTTCATCTTTTCCTTTTGCACTAGGCCGAATTCGATGAATACTTGCATGCTTCGAGCGATGCATTTTTCCTACTGAATGAATCTAGATGCATCTGTACGATGAAGTTCACTGATCCAATTGATTTGCATGCATGGAGTTCATGTCATTCTTGATTCGCAGAGTTCGATGTCTGCAAGTTATTTTTAGCCTTTTCTTGGTTGAATGAAATGAACTGAACTGAAGTGAAGTGAAAAATGAGATAAAAATAATAACAATTGACGGAACGATTAGACACAGTTGATTTTTGATGGAACATTTATGAATTGATTTTGTTGCAGCTTGAGTTGTAAATAGCCGATATGTAAATAGTTAATTCTAATATAATATTTGATGAAAAATGATTTCTCTTTTCGAATATTCTCTTCACAACAGCGACACGATTGCAAGCGCCCAACATGAAGCGGAAAGTCGGTAAGATTTTACCTTCATAAGATTATTTTAAAAGATCCGCTAACACACCCTTAATAATTTTCAAAATGTATTTGTTTTTGTAGCAATCCAAACTCCTATCCTTATTAAAATGAGTTATTTAACTGTTGGAAAAAAAATCGTCTGTTTTTATTTTCTCAGTTTTTAAGGAATTGAACTCGGTAAATGATAAAAATATCGTATAAATTGCGATATTGCAACGTTATTTCTGAAGCCTGCATTTAGAGTGCTGGCCCGAACCGCCCGAGTGTCCCAGCCGTCACGTCAGAAAATTACTCCGGACTTTACGTAAAAAGCTGCTACTTTGAACGCCTCTTGGCTAGTTCGGGAAAAAACAACATGGCGGACAGAACAGTAGAGAGAAACGCGAAGGTCAATGCAGGAACAATCCTGCATTTGCTCCTAAATTTTGGCACAAAATTATACCATTCTTAAATTTGGCGACAAGCATTGCTCCTGTACCGCCATGGTTGAGCGTGGGGTCGAAATGACTTATCGAATTTAATGATAAATATGTTATTTTCAATGAAGGAATTTACGATGAACTATGCCTAACAGTCAGTGAAGCATTTTATTGATCTCGCTTATCTGTTAGGATTGTTCCTACATTGACCGATTGTAACGGTAGTACAATTTCAGATTCATCACAGCAAATAGTCGTGCGTATTTTTGACATTGTGTGTATGCATTTTCAAGATTTTGTTCCGTTCACTATTCCGAATTCCTATACCGCCCCCACCCCCCCCCAGACGAAAGAACAATACATTTCAGACAATGAGCATCAGCCTTTGCGAAATTCCCAAACACGTGACCTATCTGTCCCAGCTAAATTTCCTGGGATGTTTGTGCTTTAGCCCGAGTGACTCAGACGTCTACTCTGGACAGCATTTGGGACATTTGGGATCTCCAAATGGCGGCTCTGAACGCTTTGGGAATAACCCGAACTTCCCGGGTGCCTCGGGGTAGCACTCTGAGCGAGCCCAAAGTGTTTCATTTCGGAAAATATTATTTTGTTTTTGAAGTTAGGAAAGGAAACTTTCTTCCTCTTTAAAACTTTGGTAAGATTTCTGTTGGTTTCTGTAAGCAACAAAATTATTCTTATTTTCTCTTTTGGCAAATTTTAATATACTTTTAAGGAATTATCGTTGAATTATAACTGAAAATAGAGTATTCTTTCTGCTGTATCAATTATTTAACAAATGAACTTTTAATTTTATACCATGGGCAAAGCCGTGAGGGTACAGCTAGTATCCCATAAAGTGAAAAATATTACGCATAACTTTCGATAGTAGTATGTACATCAAAGGAAATAAACACTTGTTTTACAGTAAAAAGTTACTTTTTAACCTAAACTTAACACTCCTACAACGTGTGTTAACTATTACAAAATTTATTTTTATTCTGTAAGAGTTCCGTTTTCTTTTTTTCTCACACTAATCCAATTTATTTGACTTCTTGGAGAAAAAAATGATAAAGTTATGTGCCAGAAATTTACTTTGATGTTCGTGCAATATTTTTAAAATAATAAGAAGACATTTTTCGTCGAACAATTGCTTCTTTAAATCAAACTTTTTTAATAGTTAATACATTCTAAAACTATCAAAAAAGATTATTTTATCGAAAATTTGAGCTATTTTTTTTTTAATTCAATCAATATAATCCCTTTAAAATTGAAAATAGTTTTAGTAGGAGAAAAAAAGATTTTTTTGCGCTTTATTTTGCTATTTGATTTTTCATCGATACGTGTTGTATTTTTACATTTTTGAGTATTTATTATTATTTTATAATAACTGTAAAGCATCTGTATCAGATCACCATTCTTATTTTCTACGAAATGCAAAGCAAGATATTATACATAGTCGCAATAATGTAAAAATTACATAGGTAGACAATAACTCTTAATACTATTTCTAACCGAATAAATTAGTAATTTGTTTCTGAATTTAGGTACAATGAATGTAGATTTTTATTTTTTTATCATGCCAAAAATTAATCATAGTAATTAAAATCATGAGAAAATGTGACTTTTTGCTTGAAGTTTTACATTAAAATATTGAAGTACCATTCAAAAGAGCATTTTTTCCTAAAAGTATTTTCCAAGAAAATTTACAGGAAAGGAAAACAAAGGGTTAATAATGGTTACACTTCAATCTAGGTTAGGAATTTGTATTTTACGAAGCACACATAATTAAATTTAGTAGATAATTTACAGAACACGTTGTTCTGGAAGAAATGGTTCAGCAATTGCTAAATTTTAGGGCTTAAATATCTTTGCCCAATATTTCTGACAAAGTACAGAGCTTGTTTGATAAAAATTAACTGGCATTAGGATTAAAAAAATAATAATAAATACAAAAAAAAATATAATAAAGCAAAAAATAAACCAATAACATTGGTACAATGTTTTTTATGTAACCATCAGACGTATATCCATTAAAACTCTTTGAATATTGGTATATTTTGAGTGCTAACATGATAAACAATAGACATAATTGGTGAGCACGAAAACCACGCACCAATAATCGAGAAGGTGAAGAAGTAAAAAGTAGGAGTGACATCAGGTTTAGTCTTTTATAAATTTTAATATTTTACTTATTTTAACAATGGTATAAAACAATGTCAGTTTGCCTTCTTTGTAGAACTAATGTAGAGCAGTTTTTAATTTATTTTACATTTTTATCCATACAATTTGAATTCATATCGATTGAAACAAGTGACAAGCGGAAAAAGAACCTTTAAAATGATGCACTAAAGAAGAAACATTGCAAAAAGGTAAAAAATTAAAGTACACTGTTAAAAGTTCAGACGAATCCAGAGAAAATGTTGAGAAAAAATGAATGCATTTTATCACACTCCTGGCCCATAAGTGACACTCTTTTTCTCTCGCGGCCTCGATCATCACTTGATTCCAATTTTTGGCACCTGGATGGCTACAAGTGCTCGGAAATCTCATCACGTAGGGAGAAGATTTCCCTTTAAGGCACATTTTACTTCCTATTTCCTCCCAGGTTTATTGGAGGATATCGATCTAACGATTTTGCCGCCCACTTGATCTTTTCTCCTCCATTTCACTTTTCATTCTCGAATAAAGTGAGCGTCTAAATTTCTCAAAGTGCCATTACCTGATGGGATTTAAAATGCAGGTAAAGTAAAAGTCGTTTTTTTTATATTTAGTTTATTTTTTTCATGAAAGAAGCATTTTAAAATACATTTTCACGAAAAAAAAATACAATTCAATTGCATGTCTCTTTTAGGGCACCAGACGTAAAAAGCTGCATCATTCTACTTTGAGATGGTCTCTAGAAAATGCAATAAGTGAAATCTGCAGTCACATTGCTCCTAAAATTAAATTAACTGGAGATAAAGAAAATATATTCAGTAATACGTTGAAAATGAAAAGGAACTGTAATGGGGTTGTAAATATGATAGTAAAAATTTAGCAAGTATGAAGAAAAATAAGTCTTATATTAATTTTAGTGTATTTACATACTTTCGCTCAAATCAAATTGCCGTGCATTTAGAATGTGTCTTTTTTTTTCAACGAAACACATATTTTAACCCATAAATGATGGATACAATAACGGTGTAACACGTACCCAAAGAAACAAACATGAAAATAATATAATATGCAAACATTATTTATTTTTCCCTGAAAAAAACTGCTGTTAGGCTTTTTCTCCAGTGTCTACATTGTTACGTTTTAATTGATTGACCTCCCAACTTAATTTGATATCAGTGTAAAAATTTTTAATTAGGTTTTATAAAAAGAAAATAAGAAGAATGTATCCTTAACTGCAATGTACTGCACATCTGTGTGTACTGCAGATTTCTTTTGCTTCAGGTACTGTTGTTTAAACTATTAGCTTATACTGTTAGAAAGTATGGCGCTCACTTCTACAGTAGTAATACTTAAATGTTTGACGTATGTCACATTCTATCCAGTACCACCTATTTTCAAGTAAATAGTAGATGTCGAGATCGAATGGGAAAAAGATAGACTAATCGAAAAGTATACGTAATATATATATATATATATATATATATATATATATATATATATATATATATATATATATATATATATATATTATATATATATATATATATATATATATATATATATATATATATATATATATATATATATATATATATATATATATATATATATATATATATATACACACACTGCTCGACATTGAAAATGCAACACTAAGAAGGATTGGTCAGAAATTCGTGCAAATTTTACCGTAGACGCACGTCACTGAGTTATGCAAATGATATGAAATGCGCAGCTCTCCGACGCACGTGAAGTAAGATATAAGAGAATGAAGTTGAAAAGTGGGCTGTGTTCATGTTGGTTTTTCTGCCAGACTAATGATCGGAGAAATTTGGTTTTTGTCTCGAAGGATACGTGTGATAGGAGGAAATGCCACCCGTCCTCAACGAAGACACTTCCAGCATATAGACGACTTTACAAGGGGTATGGTGATCGGACTGAGAAGGGGAGGTTGGTCCATACGTCAAATTGCAGCTGATACCGACATGGATGCAAGCACTGTGCATCGGCTGTGTCGGAGATGGTTGGAAAGAGGAAATATAGCCATATTGAGTGGTGCAGGTGCAGCCAGAGTGACGTCAGACCGCTTGGATCGACGGATTCACCGACAAGCCGTGGCGGACCCGCAAGTCACTTGTACGTCGATTTTGTAGCACGTGCAAGGTACCCTGGATGTTCCTGTGTCGACCAGAACCATTTCCCGTCGACTGGTTGCACGTGGCCTGCAATCACGACTCCCGCTAAGAAGACTGCCATTGACCTCACAGCACAGACTCCAACGTTTGGAATGGTGCCGAACCAGAGCGACGTGGATGGCAGAATGGCAAACCGTAGTGTTCTTGGATGAATCCCGCTTCTGTTTGTCCAGCGATAGTCATCGCATACGTGTGTGCCGTCGACGTGGAGAAAGATCGAACTGTGGAAAGCCCCACAGCGCGACAACGTGGCATAATGGTTTGGGGCGCTATTGCATACAATTCCGTATCACCTCTAGTTCGTATTCGGGGCACTATGACGGCCCAACGATATGTAGATAATGTACTGCGGCCGGTGGCAATCCCCTACCTTCAGGGTCTGCCAAATGCAATTTTTCAACAGGATAACGCCCGGCCTCAGTGCTCGAATCAGCCAACATGCTCTACGAGGTGTACAGATGCTTTCCTGGCCACCATACTCTCCTGACTTGTCACCAATCGAACATGTGTGGGACGTGATTGGACGCCGTTTGCAGAACCTGTCACTGTCTCGTTTAGAGGACGAACTGTGGCAAATGGTTCAAAGGGAATGGAGTGCCATCCCCCAGAACACCATCCGCAGGCTTATTGACTCCATGCCTAGACGTGTTTCTTCGTGTATCGCTGTCCGCGGTGGTCCTACTTCTTACTGAGCCGACGCCGTCCTCGCTCTAAATTTTGCTTATTTATTTTGAAATAAATATCACTTATTGTTCCATGCTGTCTCTGTCTTCTTACCAAATTTCATCAATTTCTGACCACTCCTTCTTGGTGTTGCATTTTCAATGTCGAGCAGTATATATATATATATATATATATATATATATATATATATATATATATATATATATATATATATATATATATATATATATATATATATATATATATATATATATATATATATATATATATATATATATATATATATACGTGTGTGTATGTGCGTACATAATAGTCGTCTACGACAACCATCGAGGTAATGTGCTTAGGCGTAAAATACCTTTGCATACGTAATAATGCCATGGTATATTCGTAGGAGCATGTGAAAATGAGGGTTTAACCACGCGATTCATCTTAAAGGGAGGGGAATATGACACCTACAGCCGTATCATCGTTCATTTATGCTTATCAGCTGATATTTAGTAAGAGTAAGAGAAAGTTTAGAAATGCATTGTTACAGACCGTATTCCATGAAATGACTAAGACTTTGTGTAAATAAGTCTTTAAGCTATCTTTGCAATTTTTAATTATTTAAAGTCATTTATCTTTCTGCAATTTATTTTCTCAATTTTTATTTACAACTTATTTGTTTGTGGATGACGCAAACTAAGTAAATTGTTAATTAAATTGAAAGCTAAATATTTGAGCTGTTCACCAGTTTTGAGAACACGCGCAGTATTGTTTTATAAAAAGTTATTCATTCTAACCAAAAATCAAAGATTATGTCCCCTTGA
>JAXGGA010014926.1:0-30659 GCA_038373865.1 Uloborus plumipes | reverse complement strand
CTGTCTGGAAACAGACCTGAAGGCTCAAAATATGTACTTGAGGATTTTATTCATTAGAAGGGCAGCCAGGAGATCTATTATGTGGAAGGCCATGGTCCGCCCTGGGCTGAAGCGCCATTGAAGATATGCATTAACACATTTTATTATGAAGCTACTTCAATTCAATGAAATTTTAGTGGTTTTGACTCAGTTTTGTACGAAATCAGAAACTATGAAACAACTTTGTCGGCTATTTTAGTGTCATAATTAGCACTGAGCTACACGGAAACCTGGAATTGCTAGCAAGAAGTCTCGCGATTTGATTTCCTTCATCAATCGCGCCATCGAATCAACATAGCGTGACAGCATTGCTGAAGTGTTACAAGCAGTAAGGAGGAGGGGACTTAATTTTGTGGTTAAAAAATAAGAGTTCCAAAACTTTTTTAAATCAGTAATGGACCCTATTCACGGTGTTGCAACGGTGCATTTAACTTTTCATCTGCAGATATTTTGATTCATTATCCAGTGTTAGTAGTGCTACAGATAATCGTTTTACTTAATAATCACTGGACTTTATATACGTACAGTGGTGTAGCTAGGGGTTGGCAGGAGTGGCTCTTGCCACGGGCGCAGCAGCCATGGGGGCGGCATTTTGACCGATTAAAACGAAAAAATTTTGATCAACTCTAAACAGACTAAAAAATTAAAATTTACACACCCCGAGCATTGCAAATTGCGCCCCCACGCTACAATACAACATGTGCAAAATTGCTTAGGCAGATTTCGGTTGGATACACTGATGTTAGCTTAAATCTATCTGGCAGGATATATATTTAGTTATAAGGGGTCTGGAGTCTGTATAATACACAAATATGTACTTGTCCTTAAAACTAACAATTGTGACTTGGCCTAAGTTTTTTCATAACATCTCCTGGGATGAACTCTGCCTTTTCTTTAGTTTCTTGAAATCTCTGGGTTTTGAGGATTGTCCTTAAAGATTTTTTCGCTTATTCATCACTGTCTGTGTACTAGACTTTTACTACATAGTCTATGTGACTTTCCCGCGTATTTTAAGTAAAAAGAAGTCTCCTGGAGAAAAAATCTTTTGAAATCTGCAACTTTTTGTCATTCTAAGATCTAGTTGCTCACGAGAAGAGATAAACAGTAATAAATCCTTGTCCTTGTGTTGATTAGAAGAATTGGGGTTAGAATCTTGATTTTTCAAACAGTTTCCTTCAAATAAGTTTGAGTTGGAACAACAGAACTAAGTGTTCCGATTCACCCCGCAATTTTTTTTCCTATGGCATTTTTCAGAATTCTTCATTTTTATGACACAATTTATAAAAAATGTAAATTTAATGTGGTATTCTGTTGTTCAGATACATGTATAATTGAAACATACCACTCTTAGTTTTTAAATATAAGAAAGTTCTTGCATATGAAGTTTTGCAGTCTATGAAAATGTGATGTTTTCTAGCAGTCCACGTGCAGCCCTAATTAGAAGCCAGTAGCGTTGCCAGATTGACAAAAGCAATTTTTTCCTACTTCCTATGATCTTAGTTTTTTAAACTTTAATTTTTGCCTGCGCGCAAGGAGTCGTACTTATTAAACCAATTTTAGATTAATTATGCTTTTTGTATGTTCTTTGATTTCCTAATTGCCTAATTACAATAGAATCAATGCTTTAATTTTTATTTAGAATTAACAAGTTTTGTTTATTTTATACATTCTTCTATTGTGTTACATTAAATTCTGTTTAAAATAAAAGCTTTTGTGTGACAAAAAAACCACTGTGTTCAATAACGAATTGCAAGAACTATTGTTTTTTTTTTTTTTTAATTTATGTGAAATGATGGGGAAAGGTAGGAAAGCCCCGAACCCGAACTAAAATTGTTGGAAAGACAAAAATTCTCAAATTGAACAAAAAACTTGTAAAAAATAAAACTTGAATTATACCAAATGATACGAACAAGCTGACATATCATGCACTCATAACATGAGGGGGAACACTGAGCATCGTTAAAAACACTGAAAGAAAGAAAAAAGAAAAAAAAAAGGTTGCAACATTACCTACAAATTTTTCGAATAAATAAATCAAAATTTTTGGAGTAAGGATATTTTGGGAGGTCACAATGACCTCCCATCAGAGCGAATTCTGGGGGGGGGGGGCAGCGCAATTTTTCAAGTTCGCCACGGTCGCTGGGCCCCCTAGCTACGCTACTGTATACGTAACCATGTTTAGGGCTTATATAGAGCTCAAATTTTAAGGATTTATTTAGTGTGAAAGGCTTAAAACAATGATCCCTGGTTTGCCATTTGTGCAGAATTTCAACACGTCAATATCCGCCATTAAAAATAATAATAATTAACTGGGATCGTATCCCCTTGACTCTCCTTTGCTCAGTACTTTCCGTATTAAATATTTTTAGTTCAGAATAAAAATTTATTTTGAACCAGAAAGTTCATTTACTAATCTAGTAGCTTAGTAGTCCTCCTTTGAACTCGCATATTTTAGGAATTAAAAAAGTTTTGCTGTAAGCTTCTGAATGCATCTTTTAATGCAATGTAAATGTATGCTTCAGGAGCAGGAACGTAAATGTAATAATTCGAATACTTCATGTCATAGTAAAGCTGAAGAAATATTTTGAGGCTGTAACTACTTTCGGAGGTATTACTGAACAAGTTTTAGTTAGAGACATGAATCATGAATTCGTGGTTATTAAAATGCAATTGAAACAACAAAGACTCGTTTTCCAGGATTTTGAATACTTTTATCGCATTTGTTTTAATAAAGAATTGAGAAAAGCCCCCTTTTTATGCATGTAAGTTGGTGCAATGGTAATCAGTTTTGATTGAAGGGGGATATATTTTTTCTTTAAATCAGGCAATCAAGATTTCGCCTAAAACGTGGAAAACTATCACAGATCAAAAAAATGTGTGTGTGACACCCGTCTCTCTTTGGAAAGCTCTGAAATGGCTGGTCTGAATTTGGTTGTTAGAATAAAAGCTTCTCTTGGGTAAATTCATAAAAAAAAAAAAAAAAGAATCTGGATTCCGCGGTATACGAAAACTGGGCACTTGGTAAACCGACCGAATCGGGATGATCTCGGCCACACCTGGCAGGCCTATAAAAATCTGTCCCTCGCATTCCCGATAAGTCGGCATTTTCTCAATAATACAGAAAATCTTTGAGGAAAAATTCGCCTAACTCCAACATTAAAAAAAATAAATAATGAAAAAAAAAAAAAAAAAAAAAATTAGCGGAGAGGAATGGTAAAACATTCGACACGACTTCACACTGACCTCCCATCGAGTTGCCCTTGCCTGATCCTTATTTTACACACTCGGCCACTTTTCGGTCCCCATTGAGCCGCGTTTTCGGGACTCGACCGTACTTTTGAGAATTAATGGTTTCTGAAATTTTTCTTCCAAGAACATTGAAAGACTCGCCAATTACAGAAATTGATAAACTGCTGAAATCAAAATGTTAAAATTTAGCTGCGAAAACACAAAGGGCAGATACAAGGCAGGGGCGATGGGGCGATCGCCCCTCCCTTGAGGGATATTGCACCAGCAATAGTTCGGAAGTAAAGTCCCAAAAACTGAAGTGTACGTAGTGTCCATCTTTGATGACGTTAGGGGAAGGGATGGGGTGCAGGGAATTTTTGATGACCTTCGATGATGTAAGGGCAGGTTATGTTCGAAGCATTCTTTCGGAATTTTTACGAAGTTGAGGCTCTAATAACGCAGATTTTAAATACCTTTTGTGACGAAAAAGGAGAGCAAGACTTTCAGGGACCTCCTGCCTCCCCTTCTCCTTGGATAAACATCTATATTTTCAGATGCTCTAAATCAAAATAATGTGACCGCCCTCCCCCCAAACATGTGTGAATGAAATGGCTCCGCCCTTGGAGAACATCGATAATTATTTCCCCCACTTTGAAATTCATTTATGCTAATATTCGGCACCGCGAAAGAGCCACGACGCATGAACTTGACGAACATTTTGACCCAGAAGAAACGAAAGAACGAAACTGCTGGAGGCCGCAACCTTACCTGTAACTGGGCCACACACCATAACTCGATCCGCGGTAGTGCAGCCAATCAACAATTCGGAAACTCTTTCATTTCTGTGCTCGGAAAAGCCGCAGTATCTCTCGTTTGTTTTTCTGGAAACTCGTTGCAGTGTGTATTATCTCGTCTGTTTAATCACCACATTTCATGCGATTTCTGTGAAAATGTTTTATCATCTATCGGAAGAATTCTTCTTATTCACGAGCTTGATGTAGTTTTTGCGCTTCACTGCTTTCTGCATGTGGGCGTCTGTCGATCGCTCGTACTTTTTTTTTTTACATCTGTGATGTGTATTTAATTGACAAACGTCAATTGTTGCAAAAAGAGGAAAAAGCGATTGCGTCAAGAAAAAAACTAATTTAGACTCATTCTCGGTGTCGAACACTTTCCTCCTCCTTTTGTTTCCAAGACGTGAAGCATTCTCGTTCCGTCACTTTGCCGTCGAAAAAGCGTTCGTGTTACCGGAAATTCGTTGAACTTTTAAACTGAAACACCTTGAAGAATGGCTGAAATAATGGGAACTAAAGTGAGTGTTGTTTGTAGCATAAAATTCCAGAACATGATATCCTGGATTCATTACATTTGGGCAATCATGAATGACTTGTTTGGATTAGACCAAAAAATATGTGTGGCAAGAGGTTTTGTATTTTTCGGATTAATTGCATTGCTACGTTTATATTTTGGAATTAACATCGTCGTTGCAATAGGACTCGCTTATACGGCATTCTACTATGTTGGAGGCGATAAGCAGTTCCATGTCATGTATCGTACCTTAGCTCGTGACCTCAGGTAAGTACTCCGAAATTTTTATGTTCCACAACATAATTTTATTAAAATTGTGAGCATTTGGTGTTTCTTATAGTTTGCTGGCATTTGAAATTGCACGAAGTTCTTTGGTTTTTTAGCAAGATTTAAATATTAATTATTCAGAAACGTGATGTGTCTTTTCGGGTGATTTGTAGTCTGTAAAGAGTTTCTGGGTGGTGGGGAAGGGCATGGAAGTTTTCAGGTTGTGTTAAGCTTTGGAACTAGATAACGATGTTCTATACTTGGTCACCAAGTTTTAAGGAGTCATTTTTGCCTTTGTCAAAGCTTTTACTGTAGTAAACGTTGTTGGGTTGATAGGTTGCAAATTCAAAGCAACTTTCGAATAAAATCTGTTCTGGTTTCCACACTTAAGTTTTCTATTATGCTCGGGATGCTCAAAATATTCTTAATTGTCACAAATACGTCATTTTAATGAAATATAGAAATAAGGTCATCACTTTTAGTGGGCTTAGTACTCCTGCTGATGCATATGCGTGTACCTAAGAATTTTTTTTGCTCTACTAAATACCCTGTCTATGTCATATAGAATTTAATTTAAGTAGTTGCATAGAGTTATTCTCATATTATTTTTTAATCAATGCGATTCAACTGGAATGAATTGGAAACTCTTATCTCTTGTCGTTCTTTGAAATACTGGGGTATTCTATTTTTTAACCGACTTCAAAAAAGGAGGAGGTTCTCTATTCGACCGGTATATTTTTTTAATGTATGACCACGCATAACTTTTTACTGAATGGGCCGATTTTGATAATTTTTTTTTTGTTGGAAAGGGTACACCTCCCTGGTGGTCCCATGGTCCCATGATGTGGGGTTTGAGAACGGAATCCTGAAGAAATTGAGGGAAATCTTCAGAATTCCGTTCATGCGCACCCTCTTTGCGCATGAATTGAATTTCAAATTTCACGCGCACACTCTTGCGATTTGATGTTTATTAGTTCACAGTAGTTTGCCGATAGAGTGGCCTAGCGGTAAGACGCTGGGCTCACATTCGCAAAGGCTTGAGTTCGATCCTCGACGGAGTCGGTGG
The DNA here is from genome assembly GCA_038373865.1 of Uloborus plumipes. NCBI lineage: Eukaryota > Metazoa > Arthropoda > Arachnida > Araneae > Uloboridae > Uloborus > Uloborus plumipes. Next base: position 24,751 of record JAXGGA010014926.1, on the reverse strand, counting down.
ATTTTCAAGCAGCAAATTAAAAAAAAAAAGCACTGTCTACGCCAAACGAATATGCGGCATGCAAACCGCAGTTTTACTGATATAACATATTTAGTCCTGAGTACCCCAATTTTTTAAAAAATATATTTCCAGGCTCCCATCACCTAAACTTTTGAATTTTAAAATTAGTGATGCACTAATGAATCGGCGGTAAATGGTTACTTTGCGGATTAACCTGTAGGCCAGTTTTAGCCGCATAATCGGGTGAAAAACTAGAAATTTAAACTTTTTCTTATTAAATCTGCATAGAAATAAATCCTAAAAAGAAAAAAAAAATTGTTTTTAGTGGCAATCGCGTAAAATTTCAGACGCTTTAATAAAGTGAGATGAAGCTTCACGATGGCAACATGACACTCTTCCGGGTATACATTTACACTGAAAAGAATGAAATAAAAATAAAATTTTATAAAAAAAAGTAAAACCGACTTCAAAAACGCAGCTGAAAATTGCTCTAAAAAGTAAAAAATAAATTTATTCTTTGAACACCATCGATACTACTTTTAAACATGAGTTTTGAAGTCGGTGTCGAAACAGTTAATAAAATCATTCGTACCCATTCTTCGGTTGCATGTTTCATAATAAAAACAACAAAAATATTTCATTCTCAATTTCAAGTGTTTTTTGATGGGAAAAATCAATAAATAGTACAATCAATGGGTAAGAATGATTTTATTAACTGTTTCGACACCGACTTCAAAACTCATGTTTAAAAGTAGTATCGATGGTGTTCAAAGAATAAATTTATTTTTTACTTTTTAGAGCAATTTTCAGCTGCGTTTTTGAAGTCGGTTTTACTTTTTTTTATAAAATTTTATTTTTCCATATTTTTCTTTCTTTTGCTAATGCTTCAGTTTCTGGGAGTCCAAATGCCTGTTCCAGAGTCATAGCAAACAGTTCTTCAGGGGCGAAAGGCGTCTAGGTTAAAAAAACCCAAATCTAATTATTGAAAATGTAAATTGTAAGCATTCTGGGCTTATGAATCTGGAATAAACGACGAAAAAAAAGTAACGAAATAAAGATAACGTTTACTGGAAATTCAAGAAAAAGGCTCAATTAGTGCCAATACGAATCCACAGACGAAGTCTATGGTGGCCGCCTGTTGTGGCGACCGGGACTTCATTCTTTGGTTGCAATTTTCAATGACTTGGTCATCCGTTGGCGATGGGCGACCGCTGATCGAAAGCTCTAACCGAGAACCTCCCTCTTTCCTACGCCTGGCTTATTGGTTTTACGACATTATTAATTTTCCCACAACCTACGGATTTTAGTATGCCAACGTTTTGAAATTTTTATTTTAATTTTTATGACATGAAGAAAGAATATTCAGGAAAAATAGGTTTAATAGAGAGACATAGCTTATCCAAATTTAGCATCACTTAAAGTGGTGCTTTTCAAATAAGTGTGATATTCCATCAGTAGATTTTTTAAAAACTTCAGTGTTGTGTGATTTGAAAGTAGCAGTACTTCTGTAAGAATAAGCGATATCTTGATTGCATGAAATAAATGATTAAGTCAGTGTTGGTCAAACTATAGTTATTTTTGAACCTGATTTCCGATGTAAGAAATTTGAAAACAATTCATAAAACATGAAGTAAATTAAATAATGTAAGCTGTGTTATCGGTTATCGTACCTTAGTATTTCAAAACTAGAAGGAAAAAAAAAAAAAAAACCAAGAAAACAAAGTCTAAATGATTTATTAATTCTTACTAGTCCCAGGAAGTCCTGCAATGCTTATCTAAAAATAGCATGAAAAAATCTAAAACTATATCAGATATTTGTATTTCATTAGCTCAGCTGTGGCTCGAGCCAGTAATACGAGAAACATCTGCTGTTGCAGAAGTGGTCACATTTTGGGGTGTCTGAAATCAGGTGTTTCTGCATCTTTTCAATCTAATACACTGAAGTGACAAAAGTCATGGGATAGCAATATGCAAATTTTCAGATGGCAGTAGCATCGCATAGAACAGGTATAAATGCGCAGTGCTTTTACAGAGCTTTCATTTCTGTTCAAGTTATTCATGTGAAGAGGTTTTAACGTGATGATGACCGCACGACGTGAATTAAGACTTTGAACGCGGAATGTTAGTTGGAGCTAGACGCATGGGTCATGCCATTTCGGAAATCGTTAGAGAATTCAACATTCCCAGATCCACTGTGTCAAGAGTGTGCCGAGAGTATGAAATTTCAGGCATAACATCCCACCATGGACAGCGCAGTGGTCGACCGCCTGCACTTAAAGATCGAGAATGGCGACGTCTGCAAAGAGTCGTAAATTCTAACAGACAAGCAACACTGCGTCAAATCACCGTAGAAATCAATGTGGGACGTACAATGGACGTGTCTGCTAGAACTGTGCGGAGAAATTTGGATTTCTTGGGCTATTCCAGCAGAAGACCGACTCGAGTGCCTTTACTGACAGAACGACATCTCTTGCAGCGACTCTCGTGGGCACGTGAGCATATCGGTTGGTCCCTAGATGAATGGAAAACCGTGGCCTGGTCCGATGAGTCACGATTTCAGCTGGTAAGAGCCGATGGTAGGGTTCGAGTGTGGCGCAGACCCCACGAAGCCATGGACCCAAACTGTCAGCAAGGCACTGTTCAAGCTGGTGGTGGCTCCGTAATGGTGTGGGCTGTTTTTTCATGGCATGGACTTGGTCCTCTAGTGCGACTGGACCGAACATTGACTGGAAATGCTTATGTGCAGCTACTTGGAGATCACTTGCAGCCATTCATGGACTTCATGTACCCAAACAACGATGGGATTTTTATGGATGACAATGCGCCATGTCACCGGGCCACAACTGTTCGCAATTGGTTTGAAGAAAATTCTGGACAATTCCAACGAATGATTTGGCCACCTAGATCGCCCGACATGAATCCCATTGAGCATTTATGGGACACCATCGAGAGGTCTGTTCGTGCCCAAAATCCTGCCCCATCAACGCTTTCACAATTATGGACGTCTATCGAGACAGCATGGCTCAATATTCCTGCAGAAGACTTCCAACGACTTGTTGAGTCCATGCCACGTCGAGTTGTTGCACTTCGCCGGGCAAAAGGAGGGCCGACACGATATTAAGAGGTATCCCATGACTTTTGTCACTTCAGTGTATTTCTTTATTTCGAAATCTTTGCTCTCTTGTGTTTCAACATTTCTGTGGAAACACCATGCTCTAAATTCCATAAAGATAGGTTTTATAGACTTGTTAGAGCTGAATGTTTTTAAAAAGTCTCCCATTTTAAAATCCTTTGTGGTTTTTTGATTTACTTTTCATTTGTCGCAAATTGACAATGGACATCTATTGCATAATGTTTTTTACGTTTAAACTAATGACATGTGCTGTGTAATGCTCAATGTTCGTAAGATCTTCCTTGTGACTGAAATTTCGATAAGAGATGGGTATTCTTTCTTTGTGACCGTGCTATTGATAATTATAGAAACGTGTTTAAAGATAAGTTGTTGATATAAATAAATATCGATCTTTGATACTTGATAATATCTTTCGGTTTTGTTAATGTGAATATCTGTATTGTTTGCAGCGATATCTTAAATTTTAGTCTGCGCTCTTATTTAAGCACTCAAAATCAAAACGGTAACTTTTTTCGCTCATTTTTCGTGTTTTCATATTCGTTTTACGATCGCGAACGAATTATATCTTTTGAAAATTCAATTTGCTTATTAATATCTTTCATTAAAAAACTAGCTTTACCCGCATGGACAAATTGTGCAGATTTATAATAAAGTTCAAAGTTCTTGCTAATGGGTAGTTTTCCTCCGAATAAGCGTTATTGTGTGAATTCCACTTTTTTTCTAATTTGAAAAAAAATCTGCGGAATTTCTGAAAAATTAATCTACAGTTGGTAGGTATTTGTAAAAATTCTGCATAAATCTACAGAAAATTTGTTGGAGTTTTACCCTCATACTTGAACAGAATTGTTCTGCAACGTACATAGCACATTTAGTAGCATTCTGCTCTTAGGCTTTTGAATTTTATTAAATAAATTGATAACTTTTGATACACAGACCAAAACTGAGTATCATGCGCCAAGTAAGGCCATAATATACTACTTCTATGCGTGTGTTTATTTCTTAACGCTGTATCCACCTTATTTATTTTTTTAAATCTTTTAAGAGCAATAACCAAAGTTTACAAATACCTTTGTGCTATAGATGTAGAGAAAATTACAACGTTAAGAATTCACAAATAAGCAGGGATACTGCAGACATGTGTTTCGACGTTACAAGGAACGCCGAAATGTCTGCAGTATCCCTGCTTATTTGTGCCTTCTTAACGTTGTAATTTTCTCTACAGCAATAACCAAGTTCAGTTTTGACCAAGTTTAATAACAAAATTTGGTCAATATCTGACATGGGCTGTTGTTACTTATTTATAGAAAAAAATGACCAGGTTAAATGTTTTGAACCCATTTCAAAATGAATGTTTGTTTTGTTGATTTCAATGACCGGTTTTAGTCTGAATTAAAAGGCTGTGACTGAAGGAAAATTCGTTTTGGCATATATCCTGTGTCTCTTAATTGTTGTTACTGTAAATAGATTCTGATGATACTAATAGATATGTCCTGCTTGATCTGAAATGAAATGACTCAACTAGAGAAAAAAATTGCTTACATTGAAATGAAGTGATGTTTTTACTATCCTAATAAAGTCGAAGAGACTAAAGAACATTTGAAGTTTAGCTGTCCTCTGATCATCACATGCTCCTAAAAACATAAATACAATAGCTACAACTAAGTGATACATACAAGATATCTGTGTGTGTGTGTGTGTGTGTGTGTGTGTGTGTGTGTGTGTGTGTGGTCGGGAGGAAGCAAAAAAAAAATCCCCCTTTAAATTACGGTTTTTTGATTCAGGATGAAATATTGCCGGTTTTCAGAAAATCATTAAATGCGCTCATTTTGAAATGACGATACCTACGAAACGTATTCAAACGTGTCAATTAATATTTTTTATAAAAAAAACTAAGGAATAATATTTCATTTCAACATAATTATCGAAGGTTTATTCTTTATGTTATAAGGGCGATTCTCTGTAAACTCGTCATTTTTCACTCGAAATCTGTCCGGGCATAGTTTTTTGAAATGTTCGTATAATTATAGTACTATTGCTCAGAAAATGAATCTATTACTTTGGTTTGAAAGAGGACCAATTGAAGTTTCTGTTTTTCTGATAAATCATGATAGGGGGTAAGTCCCCTTCCTAGTATAACTAGGCAGGGGATTGTGCCAGGTGACTGAGTTTTTGCTCTTTGTTGCGTAATATCTGCAAAACTATTGGAACATAATTAGTTACGAGACTACCTATAAATTTAGGCACAAATCATGGACATAATAACTAATATGTTTCATAGTTAAATTAATCGACATTAATAAAATCACTCTCCAGAGGACTGTTTTCGCAACGACCCTGATGCATACTTTCATCACAAATGTGGCTCTCAAACTAAACAACGTATCGTTTCAACACCGTTCTCAGCAATTTCAGCAAATTCACACTGACTACTTTAAACTTCATGGCAAAAAACATTTGCAAGAGTAACAGATTTTTTCTATTGGAGCTTTGAATTTGTGGTAGGGGACTGTTTGAAAAATCTCCGGACAGAATTTACATGACAATTTTAAGTTTTAGAAATACGTAATTAGACCTTATTTCATAAAAAAGATATAGTTGCATTATTCTATTTTTAGATATTAATTGCCAAATTTATGTAGTGTAAATAGGTTTTTGAAATATTGCCTTGAAGTGTTAAACTATTGGATTGGGACAGCCAGGGGACTGTGTTTTTGGTGCTTAGATAAATTCTAGAAAAAAAAATTAAATACTTACCACTCCAAATACAATTGGGCCACAAAGTATTAATGCTTTACTTGTATTAAGAGCAATAATTACTTTATTAAATTTTATTATTTTTAAAATACTCGGTCTGGACAGCGAATTACCAGTTTACAGAGAATCGCCCATAAATTAAAAAACCTTTAAATTATTTTTTATTTTAATATAAAAAAACCGTTTATTATTTTGTGTTGGCTGGGGCTATATGCTACAGAATGTTTCATAATGAGTAGAGGGTCAATCCAGGATATTCTTTACAAGGGGACTCTTTTTTTAGAATTTTGTGAAATTGTTGTGGCTAGAAACATTCCCTATCTTTTTTGAATTTCGGATTTTTGCGAAGTGTTAGTTATTGAGTTTCTGAATTTTGTGAAGAATCTGCTAGCCTAATTTCTCTCTAAATTAACTCCCTGATGAGACAAAAGAAATAGCATAGTAAAAATTTTAAAACTAATTTGCTAAGACGAAACAAATTGATTCTGAAGCCACAATCGTACGTGTTGTATAGCAAGAGCAAAAAATCTCCTGGACTGTCATAAATGTCACACATTTTATTCCACAATTTTGACCCCCATGACGATTATAAAAATGACATAACATCATTTTTATAATCGTAGGAAACAGGGTGTGACTATTTTGGGTAAAGCAATACTTAGGGAAAAAAACTGCTATGCAGATATTTTAATAATCGAAATCATTGTAATTGAAACTGCGGTGCAAAAGGGGCCGACCAAAGTGCTACTCGGTACATCTCTACAAAAAACCCTTTGATAGTTTCGATGTAGATGGATTTTTTTAACCCATTTATGCCCAAGTTTTTATTAACAATTGTTTTCAATTTTTATCTGCTTAAAACTCTTACTTGGAATGATTTACATACATTTTAGGCGTAAAATACTCGTAGATCGCCGTTGCCATATTTAGTAAGTTATTTAACGTCCTGTTTATGGGACACTAGGCAGATATATGCTCAAAATACCTTACCTGGCTTTACTTTTGCAAAGTAACATTACCGAAGACATCTGTGATCAATTTTAAGCAAATCATTTTAAAATGGTTTAATTTTATGAAAAATTAGTTCGTAAAAAAAAAAACTTACTTTCTGTGGCTACCCATCCTGGATCGTTGCTTGACTGATTTGTCTGAAAATAGCTGTCAATAAACTCTGATGTCAGACTAGGGGTTCTATCTGGCTTTCTCAAAAAGAAGGTCTATTAAACTTGCGAAAAACAGCTTTATAGTAAAAGGATATACCCATTACAGGTTTTTGTATGCAGTAACTAACAAGCGCCCCGTTTTTAGGCTACTGGGCATAAATGGGTTAAAGGAGGATGTGCCTTTATCTCTACGGGAACACCTTCCATCAAATTTTACCCCTGTACCGGGTTTTAATTGGGTAAAAGTTAAGGTTCGTTTCCCCGAATCAAGACACGAATAATCTGTATTTTTAACGATTTTCGGAATTTCGGAATTTTAAGGAATTTCGTTATCAGTCACAGTAATCGTATGAAGTTAGAGTGAAAGAGAAGGTTGGCATTTTTGGGGTAAAACAGGAATAATTTAAATGTAAAAGAAAGCTTCGTACGTTTTTGAAGGAAAATATTTCAAGACCGAACTAATTATACATTGATAACGTGCGCTCATTTCTAACCTCATCACGTATGTTGTAGCACGAAAAGTTGTAGAATTCTGCTTATCTTACTTTTTATTATAACTTATATTCAAGGTTGAAACTCTTTTGATCCATGGAAAATACATTTATGCATACTTGTAATTCCTGTACTGTTGCTATAGCGTGGGTCCTCAACCGTTTTTTGCCTAAGACCCACATTCTAGGATGCCGGTTGGAAGGCGGGCACCACTTGTTTTTTCAAGGAGAATTTATCGTTGAACAATATAGTTTAACATTTGCAGATTATTGCTAATATTTCTGAAAATAAAATTACTAACTAATATGTACAATATCTTCAAAAAAAAAAAACTCTTTATAAAAATAAAAATCTCCAAGTCAATTTTGTCATTGCATATTGTTTTGTAATTGGAAAATATGATAATAGTCCTGCTCGTAAGTAATGTTTTTGTGTCCCAATCCGCACTCATGTCCAGGACACCTAGAAGTGCTCAACAAACTTTGTACATGTTTTTTTTTTTTTTTTTTGTTAGTTAATAGATTCAGGGCCTGATTAACGCACGGTCCTACAAGTCCGTGGACCTGGAAACCATCATTTTAGGGGCTCCTCAATAAGAAAAATTTTTTTATCCTCTTTTGGAAGCAACTTCTTTGAAAGTGTGTGGATTTTGTTGCGAGAGGGGCACCAAAATTTTACCAGAACCTATGCATCACGTCTTGATCGATCCTTGAATAGACTGATGAACAATTTTCCTGCGAAGACATTTGCTTGTTAATATAATTACCGCAAGTCGGGGTTCTTGGCCTGAGCGGCATTTTCTGGAGGGAATTCGGTTTCCCCCCTCCCCCCCAAGCCAACAATGCATTTATTTGGGGGACATGATGCCCATTCCATTGAGATAATATCTTGTTGACCTTAATAGCATTTTATATATGTTGGCTACGGTGTATAATAAGTTTGATATAGTCATGCTTGCTTCCTCCCTTCTGCTTCATATCATGCATTGTTTTGTTATTATATTGGAGTAAAAAAGCGAAACTGCCTTGCTTTATTTTCGTAGTTCAGGTAGTATTTTTGCATTTTGCGAAAAATGCGACCGTAGCGGAAACCATGGACCATAAGCAACCATAAGATTTTTCTAGTTACTGGACATTGCTAGTTAAACTATAAAGATGCCAAACTTTCCCTCATCCTTTTGCCAAAAAGAAGCACCAAAAAGAAGCTTAAATACATAGCAATCTAATTTTGTACGTCAATCTTATGTATCCTAACTTTTCCTTTTTCGAATAGTTTTCAACTAATCATGTTTTGCAATTATTATTATTATTATTATTATTACTTTTTTTTTGAGCGAAACCTTTCAAATTTGTTCAAGCAGTGGCTGCGCTACTTTTTAGATCAATGGCTTGACCTTTTGGCTTTTCATATGAATTCTACTACTTTACTTTTCCTTCATGTGAAATTTTTTCCCTTAGTTTATACTTCATTGACTCATAATTACTCTCCTTTCAAGAGACCCATGCGTTTCATACTCCTTTTATGTAATCCCCACTTAAAATTAGTCTAAAAATAAAAGAATCCTTTGAGCTTGAATTGCGTCAAAATGAATGACGTAGTTGCCGATCCAGATAAATGTAGCGAAACAGGTAATTTGGATATCTCGATTCAGGTAAATATTGCTTTCGGAGAAATACATCTGTAATATATACCTACGTTTTATAAAATAACCTTTGTTAGGATTATAATATTCTCTGTTCATCATTTTTTGCTATCAACTGCTTTTTTTTCCATATAAGTCATCGAAATTTTATTAGTACAGTCGGCCCCGCTTAAACGAATACCGCTGGTTCAAAACAATAGTATTCGATTGAACGGGGTATTTGATTAAATGTTTTGATGAAATGTGAATGTAGTTTTTCAAGCCCGTTGGTTGTCAGAAAATATTAATTTATATTTTTACGTCAATAATTGTTCTTCCTCGATTTATTTTTAATTTATTCAAAAGTTTTCTTAGCAAAAATATTTGCGAAAGCTGATAAGTATTATTAGTTTATCTGGAGGAAATATTCGATTCAGCGAGGATCTTCAACATTGCGTCTATGGCATGGGAAATATTCGGTTCCGGGAGGTTTTATTCGTATAATCGGAGTATTCGTTTATTCATTACCCGATTAATCGGGACCGACAGTACTTCTATTTTAGAAAATTTTCTTTTCAAAATAAAATCTTTTTTCAAAGAAGTTCTTCAACTTTTTATCAAAACAAAATTGGTCCCTGTAAAATTGTCCATTCTCAAAGTAAGTTTTACGAGCTCGTGATTTTTTTACCGCATCATTTTTATACATATGCCTTCGCAATGTGACAACATCTCCTTGATGTAATATTGATTCGTGTACATTTATCACTGTTGTTGTTAGTGTTATTTTTGAAAAAGTAAAACAAAATAAGTTACAGAAAATTGTTATTTTTTTTTTCTGTTTGCGCGCACACACAGACACCAGAACCAAAAAGAACTCTGGCAATATCTTCTGGAAAATCTCTTATCGAATATTTAGAAAAAATACATGTGCTAGAATTTAGTTTAAAAAAAATTCAATATCATGGAAAAATAATGAAAATTAAGTATGGTCTTTCTACTCTGTTTTCAAGTTTATTCAACGCATAAATAAAATGAACAAGTAAATGAAACAAATAAAAAACACCTAAAATAGTTTTTTTTTTTTACTAAGAACTAAATGATTTAAAAATAATAGATATTAAAAGTTCACCGGTTGCTGACTATTGATTGTTTCGACTTCACCTTCCGTAGCATTAATTGTTGCTATGGTACCAAAAGGTCTCTGAACTCCCTTTGGAACACTCCTTAGTGATATTTTAGAATTGATTTTGATTAAGAAATATTTGCTCCAGAAAAAAACTCAAGCTAATTGTGCCTTTTGAAACCATTTCCAGAAACCTTTTTTTTATTGAATGAGTATGTTTTAATAATAGACTTCGTTATGAAATTCGAATTTAGAGTAGTGAACTCAAATCTTGCTATGTTTTATATTAAATGAAAAATTTTCCCAAAATATGGCATAGAGATCTCTCTAAAAAAAGAAAAATGAAAGAAGGTACTACTAAATTTGATGGTCGTAGTCTATGAATTTTGTATTAGCATGTTTTTTTTTTAATTTATTTTTTATTTTATTTCTTGCGATACAGGTACAGTGTGAAATGACAGTAAACCAATCGGCATCAAATCGTTAGATCAATGAAATTTTTCAAACATACTGACAAATATGTGAGGCAACTTAAAAAAAAAAAGTCGATACATTGACTGTAAACAAAATTTGTTTTGCCGAAATTCCTTCAACCGAGATCTTAGTTGGTATGGAGCTGGTGGTTTAAAAATTCGGATAACTATCTAGTCTCAACCGGGTGTCTGAAGTTGAGACCCACATATTTTGATGTAGAAAATAGTTTTGTTTTGAAAAAATAATATTCTGATCTGCATCACTTCTATAAATGCATAAACCCTCCTCTCTTTATTTTTTCCTAAGTCCACTATGAACCAGAAATAAGCATTTGTATTATTCTTATGCGTTCTAAAACATTACAATCATCAAATATGAATGTAACCGCCTAGTGACCTAATTGAATTTATAGATATTGTTTTTACATTTTTTGAAGAAAAATGTACAATTTGTAGCATGTGTTAATATTCTATTTTCATCGTAGACAAAAAAAAAAAAAAAAAAAAAAAAAACTTCGTTAGCGTTACTTAGAAATTCTATTTACGTCATTTTCTCTTAGTTCCTCATCGCATTTCAAAGTCTTGTTCGCTTGTTATTTTAGAGTCTGTTATGTTTCATATTAGGGGAGAGAATCTGTTTAAGACTTCCATGTTAACCTTTTTTTTTTTTTTTAATGTTCCGCGTAAGGAAAATTTCTCTAGTTTTCCTTAATCAAACTACTTGTGGGCGGTTTGAGCTGTCAAGTTAAATATTTTGTTTACCAGAAGTCGGAGATCAGAGTTATTCAGAGATTGTAATTGAATGCTCTTCTCGATTTCCATTATGTTCCTGTATTGTGAAGCTATCCATTTTAACAATGTTGAGTATATTCGTGCGTTGCGAGTTATTTGATGTTTCTCACTGTCGGATGTGTCGTCTTCAAAGCAGGTAAAAAGGGATGAGAAGTTCAATGACAGGCTGAAAAGATACACTAACTGTCAAATCGTCGTTTCAAATTTCGTAGAAATGAAAAGAAGTGGAGGAAGGGGGGGGGGGGGGAGAAAAAGAAAAAAAAAAACATATTTTTTAGGCTCTTTTTTAGCCTACTTTCCCGTTAAAAATAAAAGAAAGACGAAAAAAGTATTAAAATTGGCGATAATGCATCTAGATGAATATACGCCAAGTCCAAAAAATATCGCCAAGTTAAAAAAATAAAAAGGTAAAATGAATATCGAAAAATTAAAAATTTGAAAGTAGGGTATTGAGATGGGGAATTTGTGTCGGTCTGTCGGTCGGTCTGTCTGTCTGTCCCCCCCCTAATAACTTTTGAATGAATATTCCGATTTGGACAAACTTTTTTTTGTTGGAAAGATCTCGGCGAGTACAGCTCATTCCCATATTTGATTTTTCGATTTGAACAATTTTTGGTTCAACTTTGAACCGTTCAAACAACCTATCCTGCGATGCTAACTTTTGAGTGAACAGTCCGATTTGAACAAACTTTTTTTTGTTCGAAAGATCTTTTCAAGGATACTTCATTGCTGTATCTACATTTTCGATTTGAACAATTTTTCGTTCAACATTGAACCGTTCAAGCAACCTTTCCCCCCTAATAACTTTTGAATGAACATTCCGATTTGAACAAACTTTTTTTTGTTGGATAGATCTCGGCGATTACAACTCATTCCCATATTTGATTTTTCGATTTGAACAATTTTGGTTCAACATTGAACCGTTCAAGCAACCTTCCCCCCCCCCCCAATAACTTTTGAATGAACATTCCGATTTGAACAAACTTTTTTTTTGTTGGAAAGATTTCGGCGAGTACAACTCATTCCTATATTTGATTTTTCGATTAGAACAATTTTTGGTTCAACTTTGAACCGTTTAAACAACCTGTCCCGCGATGCTAACTTTTGAGTGAAGTCCGGTTTCAACAAACTTTTTTTTGTTCAAAAGATCTTATCAAGGATACTTCATTCCCGTATTTACATTTCCGATTTGAACAATTTTTCGTTCAACATTGAACCGCTCAAGCAAGCTGTCACCCCTAATAATTTTTGAGCGAACAGTCCGATTTAAATAAACTTTTTTTTTGTTCGAAGGATCTCAGCAAGGATACTTCATTACAGTATTTAAATTTTCAATTTGAACATTTTTTCGTTCAACATTGAACCGTTCAAGCAACCTTTCCCCACCTAATAACTTCTGAGTGAACCATCCGAGTGGAATAAACTTTTTTTTGTTTGAAAGATCTCGGAGAGGTTCATTCCCTTATTTCGCTTTTTGGTTTGAACCATTTTTCGTTCAATATTGAACCGTTCAGAAAAAAATTTAACATTAGCGCCTACGGGGAATTTAAGTTGAATGTTGATCCTGGAACTTAAAGTCGGATTTCCTTCAAACTAACTTTGTAAAAAAATGGTTTTGATAAATAATGTTTGTAAAGTACTTTTCTGAATAATCTTCTGTGAGGACTCTGATTCCGACTCCGACTCCACAAACATGGCGGAAATGCAGGCTCAGAAAAAAATGACTGACTGTGCAGACGATTTTTTGTTTATTTATTCATTTGTGTTATTTTATTTATTACTATTATTTTTTTTGGCAGACGATTTTTTTTGTAACAAAAGTGTTTCATTCACGAGGGCATTTTATTCTTTATTTATATTTAACAACTGGCAACGGTTTAAAAGTGAAAATCGAGACATTTTATCGACGGACGAGTTTTTTTTCCTTTCTTTGATAAAATGTGTTTTGATGTACTTTGTACTTTTAATTTTTTTTTGAAAACGATTGAGGAATTTTTCTACGGAAGAACTGTAACAGTTACATTCTTTAAAAGGTGCGACAAAACTTCATTTATTCATTTATTTACTTTTTATGTCTTCTATCTGATGAGAAGGGTATATTTTGCTTTTAGAAATCAGCTTTAAGTGCTAAAAAGGTATGTTTGACATAATGTTTAGTCTCAGATGATCAAGAGAATAATGATCAGATGCTAGAATGCCGATGTCGATGTACGGGAAAGTAGGCTCGTTTAGTTTTTGACAGAACTTCTTGTTCACTCTTAAAATTAATTAAAAAAAAAATGTGTTGCTGCAAAATAAAATTTCGAAACATGGCTCAACAATTATTTTTTATGAAGCTTTATTTCTGCATTAAATAATTTGATCAGTCAAGAAATGTTTTGATAGAATTTTTCAGACATGTGATTTTTCAGTATTTTTTGAAATAGCAAAATACTGAGTGCAGAACAAAAAGAATGAGCATCACGTTAAATTCAGCATCTACCAATTTTATGCATCCAATTAAAATAGTAGGCTATATAGAACCAAAAGCCCTTGTTTGACCTTGCAAGTGTAGTATAATATATCAATAATTTTGTATTTGCCTACACAGTGACGAAATTTCAGTATTTTTCATTCTATTTGGGTCACATGTCTGATTTTTATAAGAGCTGCGCTTGTGTTCAGCCTGTTAAGTTTTACAAGCGACGGTTAACATCGAATAGTCGAGACGAACATTTATTGTTGATGTAATTCATCTTGGAAAACTTTGTCTTACAAATAAACAGGGTTGGGGTTTTGACGTGACGTGTCAAAAACTAGTTGAAAACTGCCAAAAAACCTGTCAAATTCAAATACCGACATTTTTGTCAAATGCAGTCATTATTAATATTTTTATAAAACGCATAAGATTTGCTCATGTTGAAAACTTGTTTCACCACAATTTACACGTATCAATTGAGTTAATTAAAAATGTAATGAATATAAGTTAAATTAAAATGAATTTATAAATTGTCCTTTAAATTTGTTGTTCTGTAAAAATATTTTTTTTTATGTTAGAACCCTTAAAACGAGTTTTCAAAGTAGTTCTGTATAAAACTTATGATAACTAAAACAATTAGTTACGAGTAATTTTATCAATCTAAAAATTATTTTATGCCAGGATTCGTGAAATGTCTTTTTCTTTAGAGTAGAAGTAAAACGAAGTAGATCACCGTTTAATGATTAGAAGTTGTCTTAATATTTTTGATGTTACTATTTTCTGTTTTTGCTATTACCAGCTTCCTTTAACTCCGTCCTGGTTTAGGTTTCAAACTTTTGTCTGCTGAACCCTCATACAGATCACATTTATTTTGAAAGCTATTATTTTGGAAGCTATGTCATATTATAATATATATATATATATATATATATATATATATATATATATATATATATATATATATATATATATATATATATATACAGGGTGTTTCAAAAAAATGTGTACACACTTTGAACTTCCATAGAAAATTTATTTACCGTTCTACAAAGTTAAATTTCAGGAAAATAGAAAGCTGAAAGTCCAATGTAAATGAAACATAAATAACAAATGTTAATACTGTTCAAATTGGTGACCTGCAGCATGAATACAATTCTGAGTACGAGAGTCACCACTGATTCTGTACACCTGAATGACCTTTATGCACATCACACATTGTTCCATGAACTTCGAATTTGTCTCGTATGCGTGTTATTGTTAATCTTGAAGGTGGTTCTGTATCATACTCCCTTCTCCACTGTCTTTGAACTTCATTTACATTCTCAAACTTTCAGTACCACTTAATAAACTGCTTACGTTCTTCAAAACTCAAACGTACGTCCCCCATGTTGATATTACAAATTCCAACTGATAATATAACATAGAGGGACGATTATGCTGGCACCTGGCGAAGAAATATAACATTAGCCTTGTAGAGCGGGAAAACTACAATAGTTTAAAGTGTGTATACATTTTTTTGAAGCAACCTATATACGAGTACATATACACACACACACACACACACATACACACTGCTCAAAACAATTAAAGGATATTGAGATTTTTGGTTGATTTTGCACCTAAAGACCATTTTGGTTGATTAATATATTATCATCGAATACACGTAGTAAGCTATAAGAGACAAAAAATACAGTAGTTTGGCAGAAAAAAAAAATGCTTTTTATTCAGTTTTTGGGTACAAAAAGGGAAAAAACGCATTTTCTGAAAATGAGAAAAACAAATTAAAAAAATCTGGTATGGACCCTACACTACTTCCTTTTACGTGTAAATTTCTTAGTAGTTGCTTTAAGTGTTAAAAAAAAGTGCTTGGAGTGAGCCAGGTAACAATTCAAATATTTACTCCCCTAATCTGCTACGAAACAATGCAAAAAATATTTTACAATGATTAATTTTCTAAATGTTGCTGATTTTAATATCATTTAGTGAATTTTTCGCAAAATATCACCAATAGCGCCAAGTTGAACCCAAATTCAAAAAATAATTTTTTCGCCAAATTTGTCGCCAACTTGGCGATATATCGCCAAGTTGGCGTCAAACACTTGGTGACCAAAAGCTTGGCGACATATCGCCTAAGTGGTCGCGCCAATTCATATCACTTGAGTCTGTATTGAAATTAACACTGATTTACCCCAAAAAGGGTAAAAAAAACACCCCCTTGGGAACATTCGAATGCAATCACAAGGGGAGGTGCACAACTAGACCATCCTCAGAGCCTACATACCAAGCTAGAAGCTTCTACGGCATATAGTTTTTGAGTTATGCGGCATACATACGCACATACGTACATACAGACGTCACGAGAAAACTCGTCGTAATTAACTCGGGCGTGGTTGAAAAGGATTTTTCGGCTGCTTATGTTGGTAGGTACATATGCAAGTGCTGACAGGTCGAAAAAACTACTGAACAGTCATTCGGGGGTGAACAAAATCAAAATTTAGACTCAAATTTGAGTGATTTTTTTTTCGCGATCACAGTACTTCCTTTACTACGTAAAAGGAAGTAAAAAGGGTTTCCTTTGAAGAAGACCGCTTTTAGCAGGGGTATGGTTTCCCCGTACAGCTAGCAGTGTTAAACACCTCTGAGTCATGGACTCAATGAGGGTATTAATGAGGGGCTGGAGTATTCTGCCCCACTCCTCCTAAAGAGCACTTTCGAGTGCCTGAAGAGTTTCTGGAGGTGATAGACTTTCAGCCACCAGTGGCGGCGCTAGGTGGGGGGCAGGGGGGGCAATTGCCCCCCTGTCGTAAACGGCTCGCCCCCCCGTCGGGGAAAATTCCGAGCTCGTCGGAAAAAAATTTCCGACATTAAAATTTTTTCCGATAGAAATCTGATTGATTCCGACAGAGTAGGTAAAATTTTCCAAAGAAAGATTTTCTTTTCCAAAAAAAAAAAAATAATAATAAATAAAATCTAAATTATTTCCATTATCTGAAAAATAGCGCGAATTGTTATCCAATGCAGAACACGGGAACCTCCTGGTAGGTGGTCCTCTCGTGATCCATCCTTTGCTGAAAAGGAGGAAAAGGAGAAATCTTAATTTTTCTTCCTAATCAGACCACACACGAAAATCGTTTGTAGCGTGTTTTGAACAAACATTCATTGACATTCAGAGACACTTTCCGATCTCCCCGATGGCGATTCGATGAATTGCCCCCAATGATATCCTGTCATTCATTGCCTGCTGTCATTTTTGTCAGCAGGGGGTAGTGTGCAAATTTCCCGTTTTTTGCGGACGAGGGACGATACAAAGTAGATTGCAGCTACTTGAGTCGTAAAAAGCCCATCAGCGTAAGGACCGTGGTGACAATTAGTCTATCGGAAATTTTCAAAGGAAATGTAGGATGGGAAGAGGGGAAATGCTTAGGTCCCCGTATGGAAGACCTCAGACGAAACTTTTCAAAAGCGCCGAGGTTCACTCGACAGAGTCTGGTGGGGCATGGGATTCGAAAAGTAGTAGGACAGTTGGACGATTCTAGTAACTAGTGGTTCGACGCAATTTAAAGTTCGGTCTAATGAGTTAGGGCACTTGTATAGTAAGACGAAAGTGCAGTTACAGCTGAAAATAATTTTCTTCATTACAGAGGTAAGAACTTATTGTGTTTCATTTAAAGAAATGATAGAGCTTTGCTTTTCAATTTGTCATTTAATTGCATTGCATATCCTCCTCTAACATGCATGTACATTTGTTTTAAAAGAAAAAAATATATATAACTTTTTATCGATGTAATTTATAGTTGTGTTATACTATGCCGATGGTTTTAAAATATTAAACGATATTAGCAGAATATGTAGTCTTTGCCGCATGCCGGTTACAATAAGAATGATGGATAGCATTGATTTTAACTGAGCTGATTAAATTAAAAGTGCTATTATTTGTGTCAATTTATATTTCCGCGGTTTAAAATATAATCAACTCGAAATGATCATAGGATGTATTTGGGAAGATCACTTATGCCACTGGAAAATTTGTTTTAAGTGTAAACATGCACTGAGTAATTTTTAAATTTCACAAAAAGATACGATTTTTTTCCTACGTTTTTCCAGAAGGAGGACAAGGGGTATATACTCATCGTCAATTATACCAAAAAATAGCAAAAATCACACCCACTTGTAAATCTATTAATTTCCCAAAATCAGGTGGAGCATTGCTTTCGTCTCCGATCCCCCAGCCAAAGGCAGGCCTGCTGAAATGTATTGGTTATGAAATGTAGAGATTCTGATAACATTTGTAATCATTAATTTTATTTTAAAGTAATAAAAATTTTAAGTTCGATGAAAGGTCAGAACTGGGAAAAGCAAGTTTGAGATTGTTTCGGAATTGGGCGGCTTGTTTTTTTTTTTTTTTTTCTTTTTTTTTAAAAATAGTGTATATAAATTTGCTAATTCTGTCGTATGAGCTAGGCTGGAGTAGGAAAGGGATTTCCAATAAATAAAGTTTGGGACAGAACACGTGAAAAAAACTAAAGCCCAAAAGATGGCACGAAATTGATCTCTTTCTCCGTTTTTTTCGTATGTATATATCCTTTAATATCGATTTGTCCATTCATTTTTAATTTTGTCTCTTTTACGGATATTTTTGAGCTTCGGGTTTAGTTTTTTCAGCTTTTCCCTTTTTCTATTGTATTTAAATCAGCATATGGAGAAATGCGCAATATTTTTTCTTCCTTAACAGGATTTGAAAACTTCGCCTACAAAGCGTTCAGCAATTATCCTATAAGTGTCGACGAAACTATTTTAAATTTTTACTGTGTGGAAGTGTAGAATGGAAAAAATAGTACTTTGTAGTTTTGCCCTATGCGGGAAAAAAAAACCAAAGGAGAGAGAGAATTTCCATGCCTCTCAACTAAAAAGAAACTTTTAAAGTGATTATAATTTTAGATGTTTTTTGCAAAGAACATTTGTTGGGGGGGGGGGGTAGCAATGACGTAACTAGAGGGGGCTGACGGGGCTCGTGCCCCGGGCGCCAGATTTTAGGGGCGCTGAACTGGCTAAGTAATTGCATATTTTTTTTTCTCATTATTTAAAAAAAAGACTAATTTTTAAAAGAAAGCTCTCCCTAAAAAAAGGCTCAATGCAGGCACAGGAAGAATTTAAAGAAATGTCTTTTAATGTTTAAAAGGCGTAGGAAAGATTGACGGAGAGAAAGTGAGGAGGGTGCAGTAAATAGCATGAATATATTTTCTTTTAGAGAGTGACCAGTTAAAGTTTCATCTTGAATCACCCACTCCGAGAAGGGACGTGAAGCTTTTGAAAGCACCCCAATACAAAGAAGTGGAAAATGCGTCTCTTTTCCAAGATTAAACTGCAATAAAACTGTCAACATGGTGTCTTCCTTTTAGCTTACAATGACGAAAGCTTGTCCACCCCACTGGCCTAGAGGAAAATCCTTGCAGCGTTACCTTGTCGGTCGCCTCTGTTTTAGGAATTGGAGCCAAGTCCCCCCAACCCCTATCTATCTGTCTCCAGTAGAATCATTGACTAAACGACATCTTTAGCTCTCACAACGGATTTATTTCTTCTCTTCTAATACTGCCTTATTTCTCTATGACATTCATATAGTACAGAGTTCATTATATGTCTAAAAAACCATCTGGTGCACAAAACAGGCAAAGGATTAAAAGTGCGGGAAAAAGAAAATCATCTATGTTCTTCGTTGTTATCATCGTAGTTGAATGGAAAAGACGCTAGGAGTACTGGTAAGATATTGTTTATCTAATTTACATGATGTAATACAAATTTTTTGAACATTGTCGATTAATTTCTCTCATTCTTTGAGAAAAATCTCTCACAATGGATGAACTCATATGAAAATTTTTAAATCTACTATCAATCTAATTTTGGCACCCTCAGGACAGTCTTAGTGGCAAGCAATACAAGCAGCCACTTGGGGGCGCCGAATGGAGGAGGGCACTATTACAGCCGATAAAAAAAAAAAAAAAGAAAAAAACTCTTGTGGAAAATGTTAAATGCAAATTTTTCACCCTCTAAGTTTTATCAACTGTGTCCCGTTTTCAGAAACTAGGGAGGGGCTCATTCTTTAACCAGGTAAGGTTATTCAGCAACTGCTAAGCATCAAATTCTACATGGATGCTCGCATTTTTTATTAAAAAAATATTTTAAATATATATTTATAAACAATTTGAATAATAAAAATGACCTGTTTTAAAGTATATCACTTAATTGGGTTTCCGAATAAACATCATTAAACAAACCATTTTACTTAGTTAATGTAAGAATTAAAATTTGGCTACTTTTGGTCAATCACTGCAATACGGGGTTGGCGTAGAGAGTGGGAGAGTTAAAGAAATTCAATCGCCATGTAAGAATTTTGTAAAAGAGGGGAAATTTTTTGTTCCTGAAAATTATCGCGTTAATAAAAAGTACCAATTTTCAAATTTAAATTCTTGTTTTAAACAAATAAATTGTACAAAATATTTTTCAGCCATAATGTGTGATATTTCATAAAGTATTTAATAAACAAATGCTAATTAATAAGCATTTATTCAATGATATCTTTTTTTTAATGCTCTCGTTCTTTTTCTTACACAGTAAAGTTTAGGATTTCTAAGTTTCTTAAAATTTCACTGTACACTTCTTTTAATGCTAAATATTGGATAGTTTAAATGTAAAATTTACATTTTTTACTTGAGATTTTTTCTAAAGTGAAATTCATTAAAATATTTTTCATTTGCAAAGTATTTAAGGCTTTTAAGATTTCTTTCATTTCAAATAGTTTTCAAACGTATTAAATATAATAGTCAACATGAAAAGGAAAACAATTACTCATTTGGTATTTAGTTATCTATTTTTTAAAATATTTAAGGTTACTCAGCTTGTATTTATTTTTGTTTTTATTATTATTATCATTATTGTCTAAGTTATCATTTGATGATATAGTAAAAGCTTTTGCAGCCAAAAAAGCTCGCAAAATAAAGTTCTAATGGTTTTCGTTTTTTAATGTAAGTGATGTAAAGATGAAACTAAATAGAAATGTATTTAAAATGTTTCTTGATTATTAGTCTTATATTCAATAATTAAATAATATTTTCGAAAAAACCGAAAGTAAAACAGCATTTTATTTTGAAATTCGGGTGGCATGTCATTTAAAATAAAAGTACCTGGGGACCGAGCCCACTCGGTTAAAAAAAAAAAAAAAAAAAGAGGTTTGTAAACTCGTGTTTTTTTTTTCTAAAATGCGAAGTACTTATTTAGATAAACTTGAAAAGCATTTTTAAGCCTTTGGTTGCAATTACGCATTTAAAACAGCCGTAATTTGTTTTAAAAACACAACCTTATTTAACATTTTGAAGCAAAAATGGGACACCGGTGTCCCACTGAACGAAACACCGATTTCCCATGAATATTTTACTTTTTACGCAGAAAGGGACACCACTGTTCTGTGCTGTATTAAATAACCAGAAAATTATTAAAATGCTAAATATAATATTTTACTCTTATTTTACCGTAAATTAATGCAGAGTAATGAACAAAGTATGAAAAATACGTTGATAAAAATTCTGCGTCAAAGGCTTAATCCATGCTCACCGTAAAATCACACCCAATTTTATTTCATTTGGCGCCGAAGGCGCGGGAGGAGTTGATGAGAATATATGCAGAGTCCCTGTTCTCCAGTACGCATTTAGTCCAGTTGGTTTTGACTTTCACTTCACTTGACACTCCAAGGTTCCCCTCGTACATACCACAACTCGTAGTTTAACTGGGATGGGGCCTTGAAGAGCGCTCTGTTCATTTTTGAACAGACCCAAGGGCCGAGCAGACCCTTGGCCCAGCATCCCCCTGAGGTATCGTTTCACTTGAAGAATTTTATGACCACGAACATTTTTAACGCCCCCCCCCCAGTCACCATTTATGAAGACTGTGGATCTTTGAACAGCTGGGCTTCCTCTATATGATCGGCCCGGGACCCTCCGGTTACGAGTCCGACGACTTACCGATCGGACTACAAAATCCAAAACTTTATCTAAATACAAAATTTTATCAAAAGCGTTTGAGCTGTTTTCGAGATCCGAAATATATATATGCAAGAATTGCTCGTCTAAAGATATTAGATGTAATTTTGTTTCGAAACTTAATATTTTAAGAATGAGATTCATATTTATTGATTTTTTACCTGAAATATCTTACTAAACACTCTTGAGGAGGAAAAAAGTATTTTAAAACTAACTATAACACTTCTATACTCAATTTTGAAATCGCACTTGAAAAGTAAAGTAATCTGATTTTTATATACTGTAAGTTACCAATATTCAATTCAATAGATATCGATGGACAATTACCACTGCTTTTATCCCATGGCTTTTGAATAAATGAAACAGCTTGTTATCTAGTGAAGCCTTGCTTTAACATTTCAAAAACAATAACAATTTAACGTTGCCAAATACCATAAAATTTAAACTCGCGCTGATGTGATTAAAAATGAAATCCATTGTTATAATTACACGTAGTTGCTAAGAAACAGTAACAATGAAAGTAATCATAAAGAAAATGGCGATATAAAAGCTTCTCAAATTTTCAATGAAGGCACAAAAAAAAAACGGGTTTTTTGTGAAAACTCGCGTTTTTACAGAAAAAACGCCGACGTAGATGAACTCAGAAGACAAAACTCTATCTAAATACAAACTTTTATCGAAATCGTTAGAGCCGTTTTCGAGATCCGAAAAATAAATAAATAAATAAATATACAAGAATTGCTCGCTTAAAGATATTAGATAAGAAAAGTTAGCACAAGAGGCGTAGCCGATTAAAAGTTGAAAATTTTCGGTATTCTGAAGTGATAACTTGTAGTATACTATAAGGTATCACTCCAAAATTGTTAATTCAATCCAACATTTTTACTCGGGCTTCAGAATTAGGATTTTTAAGAAATAAAAATATTTGTGGGGAAATTAATAATTTCTAATAAAAAATGGAGTGATGTTTAATTTACGAAACATACTTTTCTTTTCATTTCTTTTCAAAAAACAAAATCGGAGGAGGGGGGGGGGTCCCCACGACATTTTCGTTTATAATAAATAGAATTAAAAAAACGGACGTAACTAAGCTGGTGAAACCCGGGAAAATTTTCAAAATTTTCATTAATTAATAATTTCGTTCTCTGTGTGTCTATTTATTTCGGATAATAAAACTTGTATTAGTATGTTTCTATCATTTTATTTAGTTTCAATCATCTTTTTTTAGTTTGATGGTAAACTGTAAATACAAAATTCGTATTTGTTTTGTTAGAGGTAAGAATTATTACTTTTGTGTTTACGCATCATAAAAAAAATGGAAAGATTGGAGGGGGGGGGGGGTCAGTGAACTGTAAATGTTAAAATTATATTTATGCCCCCCTGTCGGGGAAGCTTGCCCCCCTGTCGGGCATTTCCTAGCGCCACCTCTGTCAGCCACTCGTCTTCCTAGGATGTCCCAAACATACTCTATTGGGTTCATGTCCGGAGAACACGCTGGCCATTCCAGGTACGATTCCTTCTTCAAAAAGAAAATCATTCACCAAGTTAGCGCGATGTGGCCTGCAATTGTCGTCCATTAAAATGAAGTCATCTCCAATTGCTGCAGCGTAAGGAAAGACGATAGGTCTGAGGATCTCATCTCTATATCAATGACCAGTCAGAGTTCCATTTCGGAAGATATGGAGGTCGGTTCGACCCTCAATAGAAATGCCGGCTTATACCATCAGACCTCCACCACCAAATCTGACACTTTCGCGCACAAATGCTGGATTATTTCTCGTGCCAAGTTCCCTCCAGATGAAAACCCGCTTATTATCAGGATGAAGGGAAAAACGGGACTCATCAGAGAACAAGATATCGTCCCCCCCCCCCACCACTCATTTCTTCCCCAACTAACGTGCCCACTCTCTGCGGGCACGACGGTGACTTGCACTTAATTTGACACACACCATTGATCGACGGGCATACATGCCAACGGCGTGGAGTCAATTTCGGACAGTTTGTGTCGAAACACGGGTGCCAGTAGCCGAGCAAAGTTGTCGTTACAGTTGAGTGGCACTCATATTTCGGTGTCTCCGAGCCGATAAAGCTAAATAGCGGTCTTCATTGTACGTTGTAGCCGGTCTACATCCTTGTCCTAATCTATGGTCAGCACTTTTAGTCTCTAGAAAATGGTTCCAGACCCTGGAAACTACACTTTGAGAAACTCCAATGGCTTCCGGTACCTCGGCTTGTGTTTGGCCTGCCTCTAGTCTGCCAACAACTCTAGAAGCTTCTGAATTGGTCAAATGTCCTCGTTGAGACATGGCACACATCGGAACAATGCTCTTACAGAACGTCGATCATTCTTTTCTGCCTTATCTTATCGTAAAGTGAGAGGGAAATTTCATTCGCTGCCGCTAAAGAGCCGTTTTCGACGTCAAAACTCAAAATATGCATACTATGAAGTTTGGAAATGAGCAAAATTTACATTTGTAACCCTCTTCTTCCCTTTTATGCAAAAAAAAAAAAGTTAAAAAATGTTTGAACCCATTTTTTATAGGAAACTTACAATATCCTTTAATTGTTTTGAGCAGTGTATAGATAAACCCGCAAGCCATTTAATAAAAGCTATATTTACACTGTATGCTATGTTATGCATAATAACCTTGCTAAAAAGCAAAACGGCACCGTGTTTTTTCCTTAACCTTATGCTGAAACCACGATTGTTTA
>JAXGGA010014925.1:0-30662 GCA_038373865.1 Uloborus plumipes | reverse complement strand
ACTTTCACAGCTTCCCTTAGATGTAAAACGAGTCATCGGCGATGATCCGCGGAAATTTTATGTGCAAAGCATTTTGTTTTTACTGGCAACTCTCAGTTTTGGCGGATCGTGGGGGTTGGATGGGGAAGGGTAGTGATTTTTTTCTCCTGTTTCGTTCATCCTTTTTTTTTTTTCAATTCGGTGCGTCACATTTTTCAAAAAAAAAAAAAAGGGGGGGGGGGGGTTGCGGTTATTTTACGATGGCGCCAATTTGAGCCCGACGGGTCGTAAACAATATTGTTTGCAACTACAGTAGTTTGCATGGGGGAAAATACTGTTACCTTTTGTGTTTTGGAACTTCATCGAACTTTCAAAAACGAATATATGTGTGCGTGGTTTTGTTTTTTTACTCTCTCTTTTTAGTTACAATTATAAATGTTTTTCATAAAAAGTAGTGCTCGTTGCCGTTCGAGCTTTGCATTTCAGCAAGCTTGAACTTTTCAAATTGAAAAAGAAGCATCTGTGAACCAAGATTTTTACAAGGTAAGTAAAATTTTTTGAAGACTTGATGAAATATTCTGAAAGTATGAGGAGCTTACCCCTTCCTCCCCCTCACACACATTCGTAAAAATCTGTAGCAATATATCATTTTTTTAAACACATTTCAATATTGTTATTCTTCAGCAATGAAAAAAAGAACCAAATAATGGATATCGGAAACGACAGTTCAAAATTTTCGAAAACTGAGAAAGTAAATTTCGGAAATGGCAGCCCAAAATTTTCAGAAATTTCTTATCACAAACACCCCTGAGCGAAACATATGGTCTGGTATATTTCTTTAGGGACCTGAAAGTTAGCGATGACTGACGCTTGAAGTCACGCCTCGCTACTGATATATATATATATATATATATATATATATATATATTATATTTTTTTCATTATTTAATAATTTCATTAGGGTATTTTGTATTTTAGCTGATTCACTTTTGAGTTTTGCTGTATAGAATGTTATTTTATCATTGATTTGAGATTGATACCTCACTCCAACTTATTTTTCGATCTGTTGCGTTTTAACTATCATGACCTTTATTTTCGGAACTCTTCGAAGTAAATGTATATTTTCCATCACAAAAATGCTCAAAATGAGGTGTAGAGTAAAGATATTAAAAGTTTGAAGAGAAAAACAAATTTAGTCCAAAAATATGAAATCTAACTTTTCCTACGGACTCCAGGACCCCTTACTTATGTTTATGAAAAAAAATTCTACTGAAAAATAATTCCAACGTACCGTAAATCAGGGTTACTTGGACCCAGAAGAGGGCTACTTGAGCCCACAGTAAAATGATAAAATCTGGGTTTGGTACTAGCGTTAGAGACTGCAGAGGGCTTCTACCTAGTGGAGAAACGAGGAACTACGTGCAAGTCTTCAACTAGTAGGTACCAAACCTAGATTTTATCATTTTATTGTAGTGGGCTCAAGTAACCCCCTAGGGTCCAAGTAACCCTGATTTACGGTATAGAATTTGAAAGATTTGCCATTAAAACTCGAAGAGCTATTTGAGTTCCAAGTTTTTCGGGATCATGCAGAAACTGAGATTGAAACATATCACCCTTTCAGTTGTCATTCTGCTGAAACCGTAAGCAGCTATATTTTCCAAAATTTACGTTTTTGACTGCTAGTGTAAAGTGGCGTAAGTCACAAAAAGCTGCATTTCATACGTCGGCGTATATTAGTCGTACTAATGTCAATTTTTTTTTATGTCTGGACTGTTTTTTTATGCTCTTGATTTCCTTAAATATAAGTTAGGGGACCTAGGATTCGCATAAAAAGTTACATTTAGTATTTTTTTACTAATTTTTTTTTACTTCAAACTTTATTATCTTATTTTGTTTTCGAAAATCTCGGAATAAGCACAGATGCAGATTTTAACAAATTTCTCGTAGATTTAATTACTTGCTGTGTTTACTAGAAGACAGAAACAACATAGGTCAAGATGTGCAAAGAGAGTTAGAATGGTCATGACACACCATTTAACCTTACCTTACGAAATTCTACTCTTTTCCGACTGAAACCATTTATTTGAATGGAAAGAGCTAATTGGATTTAAACAGTTACCGCCGCTGAGTCAGGGCTACACATAATACACCGCCAGCTCAGTTATACATACCAGAGAGTGCAGTTTTGTTTTTATTAGAATTCATCAGTCAGATAGATCTGGAGGCAGAAAACAACTTACAGATGCTAAGAGACCCAAATAAGCTGGTAGCTTACCAGCGAGAAACCGCAGCAATCGTACGGTTCAACTCGTAACTTGAAGGCAAAGCATGGATATCGAATAGTAAGTTATACATTTGAGTTCTGCAATATTTCAATCGTAACTTGAAGGCAAAGTAACTTGAAGGAATTCTGCCTTAGCCCTTAGCCAGGGCTAAGGCAGAATTCCCCGCTAGCTCGGTTTTACCATCCAGAGACTGCAGTTCCGTCGTTATTAGAACTCATCAGTCTGGAATAGGTAGTGTATTATATGTAGTTCTACCTTAGCCCTGACTTAGGAGTGGTAACTTACTGTTTGATACCTAAACTTTGCCTTCGAATTCCGAGTTGAACTTGTGGTTTCTCGCCGGTGAGCTAATTTTACATTAACTATCAGTTTGTTTGGAAGTTATTTTCTTCCTTCAGCTCCGTTACTATGTATTCTACACTGATGAGTTCTAATGAGAATGAAACTACAGTCTCTGGATGGTGTTCCCGAGTTGGCGGTGTATTGTATGTATTATTAGAGATTGGATTTAGTCGAACCCGCTTAATGGAATATCGCTTAATTGAATATCCCGCTTAATGTAATACCTTTTTCAATGTACCGAACCGTAGTAAATCATTTCTGTGTTTCATTTCCCGGTTAAAGTAATACATTTTTTGAAGCAATCCCGATTAAAAGAATATTTTTTAGCCACGCTGATGTCGATATTTTCTCATTTCCAACCGATTTCATTCAGATTTCTCCTCCTGTAAAAAACAATAATGAATGTGAAGCATACAGACGGCTTCCAAAGGTTTTTTTTTTTGTTACTTTGTTGGGGCAGGAAATGGCGACTCCTAGATTTTGGAGGGAATATTTCGGTAGTGTTGTATACTTTTTGTCGCCCCCACTGTGTATTGTTAATTCTGCTAGATTTCTCTATTCGAACCAGAACTCTCGAATTATTTTTGCCTCTAAGGGCTCAAAGAAAAGATAAAAGAAAAAGGGAGAAAAGGGAAAGTCAACGGGTAGAAAGGATCGGGGGAGACGATATTTCTGCGAAAAACTCTTGTGACAATCGCAACGGGGGTCTTTTGCAGTTCTGAACTCTTTTCCCATTTTGCTTCGGCTGTGCTTGTCTCTTTATAATGTCTTCTAAACGAAAAGATCTTACTTTAAAAATAATAGTGAATTTTATAGAATATGCAAATGCTAATAAATGTACGTATTTACAACTTATATTATAAGACGTTTCTTGGAGCCTAATGCTGACTTTAATTTATTTTACAAACTAGAAAATCAAGTTACTGACTTGATGCATTTACAGAGTAGTAAACAGTATAAAATATCCGACTTATTTAGCAACAAATAAGTGAGTAACATTAAGAGTAATTTTTCAAAAATTGCTGCAAATATGTATATTTTACAGTAAAATGAGGTCATTTTTTTTATCCAGTTTGTTAAATTTTAATATGTTTAAAAGGTAATTATTTAATATATCTAAAGTTAATCATTAGGTATTTGTGAGTGAATATACCGTGGTTAAGGCAATTTGTAATGCTTTCTTGATTTGAATGCAATTTGAAACGCCATGCGGTTGGGATCTCGGATAATGGAATATCCCGATTATTAGAATAATTTTTCGTGGCAAATAGGCTATTCCATTAAGTGTAGTTCAAATTTAAAGAAAAAGTAGAAGGTTTTAAACATTAAGAATATTCATACGCGAACTCTTAGTGGGAAAAAAATCAAGTTATCGGTCTGTTTCATCTTTTCCGGAGAATTTCGAGGAATCAATCACTATCAATAAATTTATTCATATTTATCTATATCCATTAGATTTATTGATAAAAAGTATTGAGTTCCATCAAAAGCAGTTTTAATAAAGAAGCTTCCAAGATAAAAAAGATATTGCTATTCATTTTATTGAAATCGCAACCAAATTATTAAAGCTTTGAAGAATTGAAGTTTCCTAGAAACAGAGGTTATTGAATTTTTGATGTATGTGGAAGCAGTGTCTCTTAAGCGACATCACGTGACATAGTTCACTGGCAGTAACGTATTTGACTCACGCACATTTACTAGAATTTCATTCACCATTTCCTAGCAAGTAAATTAGAGGAAGAAAAGTTCTTTCTTACTCTTTAGTGAGGAAGGATAAGACGTCTGTTTAACTCCTTGGTGAGGAGGGATAAGATGATGGATTAACTCCTTGGTTCGGTTCTGTTAACTCCTTTGCATGAGCGAGCTATTCCGAAAAAGGACGTGGTCCAGTGTTGTATTTATTGAAATCAGGAGTTTCTTTAGAGGAAAGTTTTTATTAAGAGTAATTTTTATTATTTTAATGTGAAAGCGAGAAATCGTATAAAATATTAAAGATAGTGTCGGAGTGTTCAGTTCTTGGAAATATTGTCAAAATGATACAGCAGGATGACGACATACGTCATTTTGAAAGTTACTCCAGGTGTGAAAGTATAGAGATCCATTTGCAGCCTATTTATTCTGCTGATTTGAGTACAAGGGAACATGTCCGGAATACTCATGCGCTAGACCACTACATCCAAGCTAATGCAAACAATGCAGGTAAGTTTATGCACAAATATTGTACACTAAAACGAAACATTCAAACTATTCACTTTTCTTTAACCTTTAACTGATGAGGTGGTTTATCAGTACATAGTGCATCGTCTATTATCACATCACGAATTCTCTCAGTATCGGATTTAATACCCGCTTTTGTTGATTGTGATGATGATGAGAATGATGTGAATGACGAAGGTAAAATAACAGAGGGTGTTCTCAGAGCTCATCAAGCGATTCAAAGCATAAAAATTATACACACTGTCCGTCTATGAAAACCACGCCTAGCACTCGCGAAACATTCAACTTTGAAAACGGGGGGATGGGTTGTGGTTTAAACTTTCCGAAGTTTTCAATTTAAAACTAGCTTTTGCTATCCTTTTGACATATTCAACTAAACTGTGTATTTCAAATTTGCATCGTTCTTTGTTGTTTTGATATGGCTCAAAATGCTCCCTGTTGTTCTTCCTCTTATTGTTATCTTACCCATCACCTCTATTTCGGTAAGATCAGAGAAGACCTGACGCATGCGCAAATACGCGGAAGGTTTTACCTAAGAAAATCAGAGAGTATATCTATTAGTGTGTATGCACTAATGTATGTATGTATGTGATATATATATATATATATATATATATATATATATATATATATATATATATGTATATATATATATATATGTATATATATATATATATACAGGGTGTCCACTCCTATCGTGGACCAATAGCTAATTTCTTAACCGTTAGAGATAAGCATATAGTTTATTTAGGAAAAAATCTCTAAATTACGAAAGGAATTTTGGGTCTATTCAATGTTTTTCAAAAAATCAAATTTTGAAAGAGTTACGAAATTTAGATTTTTATACAGCCCCCCAGTCCTATCAATCATATTTAGTAAAACATTCTTGACACTGTAACGTTTAAAACAAAAAAAAAAATCACTGTTCTACGACAAAAATTGACCGAGTTATGACGTTTTGAAAAATCAAGATTTTGCATTATTTCATGACGTCATCCAGAGATCGCTTAAGGGACCGTATGCGAAATCCTTCAAAATCTTGATTTTTCAAAACGTCATAACTCGGTCAATTTTTGTGGTAGAACAGTGATTTTTTTTTAGTTTTAAACGTTACAGTGTCAAGAATGTTTTACTAAATATGATTGATAGGACTGGGGGGCTGTATAAAAATTTAAATTTCGTAACTTTTTCAAAATTTGATTTTTTGAAAAACATTAAATATACCCAAAATTCCTTTCGTAATTTGGAGATTTTTTCCTAAATGAACTATATGCTTATCTCTAACGGTTAAGAAATTAGCTATTGGTCCACGATAGGAGTGGACACCCTGTATATATACACTGAAGTGACAAAAGTCATGGGATAGCAATATGCAAATTTTCAGATGGCAATAGCATCGCATAGAACAGGTATAAATGCGCAGTGCTTTTACAGAGCTTTCATTTCTGTTCAAGTTATTCATGTGAAGAGGTTTTAACGTGATGATGACCGCACGACGTGAAATTAACAGACTTTGAACGCGGAATGTTAGTTGGAGCTAGACGCATGGGTCATGCCATTTCGGAAATCGTTAGAGAATTCAACATTCCCAGATCCACTGTGTCAAGAGTGTGCCGAGAGTATGAAATTTCAGGCATAACATCCCACCATGGACAGCGCAGTGGTCGACCGCCTGCACTTAAAGATCGAGACCGGCGACGTCTGCAAAGAGTCGTAAATTCTAACAGACAAGCAACACTGCGTCAAATCACCGTAGAAATCAATGTGGGACGTACAATGGACGTGTCTGCTAGAACTGTGCGGAGAAATTTGGATTTCTTGGGCTATTCCAGCAGAAGACCGACTCGAGTGCCTTTACTGACAGAACGACATCGCTTGCAGCGACTCTCGTGGGCACGTGAGCATATCGGTTGGTCCCTAGATGAATGGAAAACCGTGGCCTGGTCCGATGAGTCACGATTTCAGCTGGTAAGAGCCGATGGTAGGGTTCGAGTGTGGCGCAGACCCCACGAAGCCATGGACCCAAACTGTCAGCAAGGCACTGTTCAAGCTGGTGGTGGCTCCGTAATGGTGTGGGCTGTTTTTCATGGCATGGACTTGGTCCTCTAGTGCGACTGGACCGAACATTGACTGGAAATGCTTATGTGCAGCTACTTGGAGATCACTTGCAGCCATTCATGGACTTCATGTACCCAAACAACGATGGGATTTTTATGGATGACAATGCGCCATGTCACCGGGCCACAACTGTTCGCAATTGGTTTGAAGAAAATTCTGGACAATTCCAACGAATGATTTGGCCACCTAGATCGCCCGACATGAATCCCATTGAGCATTTATGGGACACCATCGAGAGGTCTGTTCGTGCCCAAAATCCTGCCCCATCAACGCTTTCACAATTATGGACGTCTATCGAGACAGCATGGCTCAATATTCCTGCAGAAGACTTCCAACGACTTGTTGAGTCCATGCCACGTCGAGTTGTTGCACTTCGCCGGGCAAAAGGAGGGCCGACACGATATTAAGAGGTATCCCATGACTTTTGTCACTTCAGTGTATATATATATATATATATATATATATATATATATATATATATATATATATATATATATATATATATATATATATATATATATATATATGTGTATATATATATATATGTTACGGCCAAGGCCCGAAGTCGGCCAGTTCGCGAAGTGGCCGGCCACTTCGCGAAATGGCCAATATCGCCTCAAAATGACCGGCCAAAGTCCGAAATTTCCTTGATTTCGGGCTTTGGCCAGCCAGTTCGCGAACTGGCTAGAGGCGATCGGCCAAAGTTAGAAAAAAAGGTAGTGACACATTTTGTGTGTCATGACCTTTTTCATATGTCACATTTTGTGCTTGTTTGCCATAACGCTAATGATAATCCCATTATATCTGCCACAGAGCAGGGGCGGATACAGAAATAGTTTTTATGGGGACCCAGAAAAGTAAAAGTGCTTCCCCCCCCCTACATTTTTTATAAAAAAATCTCACAAAGTTCCGTTAAATAAAAAGGGGGGGGGGTGAAAAAAAATATTTTAATATTTTAAGCCGATCAACTATTAAACCAGTGGTTCCCAGCATGGAGGCGATTGCTCCTGAAGGGCGATTGGACTCCTCAAAGGGGCGGTAAATTCTTAAAGAGCAATGGATATTTAGAAGAGAAAAAAAAAAGTAGAAATAAAACTAGCGAAAACCAAAATTGTAAACATGTATGAAACCGGTTGTTCAGTGTTGATCGGGGTGTCTTGAGCTAGGTGGCGTCTTCGGATTAAACGAAGAAATTAACGAAGAAATTAATTAAAAACCTTTAATACATTTTTTTTGCCCTTTTTGAATTCGAATAAAACTAATTGAACTTAAAATTAAAGTTTAAGAGCTTCCTCCTTGCACCTAGAATGAACCTTAGGAAGTATTTTGTCATTTATTGCTAATTTTATAAGTTTTCAAGTTGTCAATTTGTTTTCATTCAAATTTTTAGTTTCAACGATTTTAGTTCCCCTGAGTCTAGTGTAGAAAAGAAAATAATATTTCTTGAAAAATGTACTTCTTTTTTTTGAAAAGTACGTCGAAAATTTTGGATGTTTCCCTTCAAATGCTTCAGTTATATATCAGCTCACTTTGTGAAAGGAAAAAAGAATAAAGGTATTTTTATTAATATTTTTAGTTCTTTATTAATATTTTTAGTTTAAAAGTGATTGGTTATAATTGCTTTATTGAGTACATTTTACTTCAACTTAAAGTTAGGTTTTTATATTTTTAATAATTTATCGATGTTCACTTGGGTCAACTTATTGTTCTTAGAGAAAGGGGGGGGGGCGATAAGTGTCAGTCAGCGTCTTGAAGGGGGCGATGAGCTTGAAGAGGTTGGGAAACACTGTCAAATTATGTTAAATTATACAATATTATTTAACCTAATTAGTAAATGATGTACGGTATTATTTAGAAACAACTGTTAATATGATTTAAAACAAAAAATTATCAAAACGAAATCGTCATTTTTTTCCATCGCAGATGAATGAATGAATGAATTGTGATATATATTATGTACCATTGATTTAGCAAACCCTGAGTATTCTTTTACCCTGTCTAAACCCTGATTGCTATATTATTCCCATAGCAAACCAAAGTGATGTTATTCAAATATGCTGTACATGAGCTTTTTTTTAAAGACATAGTTCAAAAATTTTTACGAATGTTATGGAGAAGTTAAAAAGCAATTGAACATTAAACGTATAGTAAAATTATTTTTATCCCTTTGGAAGTCCTCCACCCCCCTAAAAGTCGCTACACAGAGTAGTTTTTGGGAGATATCCGCACTCTTAGGACCTAGGATCGTCCATCAGAAAAAAGGCTAAGGTGGGTAGTAGCGTGAAGATCTCACACCAAAAAACTCATGGTCTCTTATGAAAATTTCCTCTTCCTTGGAGAAAACAAACTAACAAAAAAAAAAATAATAATAATCACATTATCTACTGAATTAGTTTATTACAGAAAATTATGACTATCATCATTTGACACAAAAAAAAAACAAAATGTTATGGCATTTTGAATATTGCACAAGAGTTTGTTATTTTTACATCTGCAGCAATTTGTTTAGCACTTATTAGTGCAACTGCAATCGCACATTGGCCAGGGAGCTCCGGCCACTTCGCGAAGTGGCCGGCCAAAGTCGCATGTACGCAATTCATTTCCAGTACATCGGACTTTGGCCACACGCCCCGGCCAATGCGCGAAATGGCCGGCCAATTCGCGAAGTGGCCGGACTTCGGGCTTTGGCCGTAACATATATATATATATATATATATATATATATATGTATCGCACAATTGCTACAAAAGTGCCACAACTCTAAAATTGTAAGTTTTGAGTTATGACCGTCATTAGACGTAGTTTACACGTCTCTACCAATCTTCAAAAGCGCCAGAAGTTGTATTGAAAAATCAGCTGCCAGACGACAGTTATGGCGTTTTGTTGTTATCAATATGCATAGGACCCCTTCTTCTAAAATGCCACATCTTGAGTTGTCGTCCAGCCGTCGTAGAGTAACGTGCATAACTAACAATCATAGTTTGAGATGTATTGGTCTTCATATTGACCAATTCAAAAATACTAAAATGTGCCCAGTTAGCCCGGGAACAGTTTTTTGCAATTCCTGGAAAACGTAGTTTTTTGAGTTGTGGCACTTTTGTAGCAAGGGTGCGATATATATATATATATATATATATATATATACAGGGTGTCCAGAAAAAGACTGACTGTTTTCAAAAATTCATAACAGGAGAACGGTAAATGATAAAAAAAAAATTCTTGCAGAATATTCATGTGGTTGGACAGGAATTTTTTCTCCCAGAATTCCAAGTTTTAGTTTAAAAAAATTTCAACAGATGGCGCTGCAGATAGTAAGCCCCATAGATGTGCTTCGGTGTACTCGTGAAGGACATAACTCAATCTTGCCCTCCGCACTTCGACCCTCTTTTTGTCGAGTCGTCAGGACATTGGAATAGCGAACGAAAGGTTCCAGGATCGAAGCCCACGATCAGCATTCATTTTGTACACCAGGTAAGTTTAAAAGTCAAAGAAGAAAAATGTCATTTCACATCACAATTTTTCGGATTTTTTAATTATTACAATTACTTTAGGATATTTTCTTACTGTCTGTGTCTACTTGCAATCGCATCTCCGTTAACAGACTGTTTTAAAAAATTTATGAGAGGAAATCGCTTACAGTTAAAAAAAGAAAAAAAAATCAGAAACCACCATATGCAAATCATTAAAATGCGCATCGGCAGATGTAGTTGAAATTTCCAGCATTGAAACCACCAGGATAGGAAGGATAGAGTAGAAAATGGCGTATTCCTTGGATCAAAGAATTTTTCTTGTATTGGAGTACCACCAATTGGGGGAAAGCATTACAGCAACAAGAAGAAGCTTTCAGAGCAAATTTCAGGTTAAGAATGCTCCGCATCCAAATACAATAAGAAAATTGTACGAGAAGTTTAAATGAACCGGTAGTGTTGTTGATGAGAAAATAGGAAATGTTGGACGACATCGCTCAGCTACCACTGAAGCAAATGCAAACGTCATTCAGAAAGCTATTGACCGCTCGCCTAGAAAATCAGTTAGAAAAACTGCAGCCGCATGTGAATTGAACAAAACATCTGTGCACACCATAATGCGAAAGTCTCTGGCTATGTTCCCGTACAAAATTCAAACACAGCAACCGCTTCAAGCTGCATCCATAGAGAAAAGGTTCAATTTTGCAAATGAAATTCTGAAACTGGTTGATAGTGGTAGTGTTGACGTTGATTCAATATGGTTTTCAGACGAAGCAAACTTTCATCTTGACGGATTCGTTAACAAACAAAACTGGCGTATTTGGGGAACGGAAAATCCACACATGTGTATTCCACAATCTTTACATCCTCAAAAAGTGACTGTATGGGCGGCTGTTTCCAGCAAAGGTGTGATTGGACCCTTTTTCATTCGCGATACGGTGACTTCAAGATGGTACATTGAATTGTTGCACGAGTTTGTGGCTGTTGAAAATGCTTTGATTCCATATGGGACATCTTGGTTCATGCAGGATGGTGCAAGACCGCATCGGACACCTGATGTTTTCAAATTTTTAGAGGAGTACTTTCATGATCGTGTGATAGCTTTGGACTATCCATACTACACAGGGAAGGGAATTGAATGGCCACCGTATTCACCAGACTTAAATCCTTGCGATTTCTTCCTTTGGGACATTTGAAAGATGCCGCATATCGGAAAAATCCTCGAACATTGGATGAACTTCAAAAAATAATAAGTGATGAAAGTGCAGCCATTTCATTAGCAACATTACAGAAAATGACTGCAAATTTTGTCCTCCGGTTGCGACATGTGGTTGCAGCAGATGGTAAACATTTTGAAAATATTGTTTTGTAATTTTGTTCAATAACTGACAGATCACTAAGTGCTTTTTTGTTTTATTATTATTATTTTTTTAAATTTTATTATTATTTTTTTTAACCTTGAGCGATTTCCTCTCATGAATCTTTGAAAACCGTTTGTTGGCTGGGATATGATTGCAGCTAGTGGCAGACCGTGAGAAAATACTGTAAAGTAATTGCAAGCATTAAAAATTCTGAAAAATTGTGATGTGAAATGCCATTTTTCATCTTTGAGTTCTGAACTTACCTAGTGTACAAAATGAATGCTGATCGTTGGTTTCGATCCTGGAATCTTTGGTTTACTAGTCCAGTGCCCCGACCGCTCAACTAAAACGGCCCGAAGGGCAGTCGGCTAAATTGAACTATCTGCTTTGAAAGTACAACACGTATCTATGGGGCTTACTATCCGCAGCGCCATCTATTGAATTTTTTTTAAACTAAAACTTGGAATTCTGGGGAAAAAAATTCCTGGCCAATTGCATGAATATTCAGCAAGAATTTTTTTTTTATCATTTACCGTTTTCCTGTTATGAATTTTTGAAAACAGTCAGTCTTTTTATGGACACCCTGTATATATATATATATATGCAGTGGCGTACACAGAAATTATTTTTTGGGGAGGGGGGATGCATATCATGATTGTGGTTAAAAAAACGAAACAAACTATATAGGGTAGACTGACTAGTAAATTGAACCGACCGAATTGAACTGTTGCATTCAAACTTTTGAAATGTTTACGTATATGGCTTAATATATATCACTTACTCTGCTGTTTTAGTTGTATTAATACAAATAAATGCGACGAAAGTTATTCGAAATTTTCGTAAGGTAGGTGCGAGTAATAAGGCGAGATTTCAAACAAAACAAAAACTATGTCTCCGAGTCAACAAATTACAATATTAACTAAACATGCATATCCATTACTATGAGAAACTTGCAAAAATCCGCCATTTTTGCGGAAAATAAACACGAACTAAAGCATATTTGAAAACCTTATCATTAGGCCTTATTATACTATAGTCATATAATAAGGCCTAATATTTTAAGATCTAAGAAGACGGTCAAAAATAATCAAAATAAGCTTCTAACAATGGTAATGGTTATCACTTATAATATACAGTGAACTCTCACTTGTACACCACCTCATTTATGCCCCTGTTTCACTTATACGCAGGCCCGTCATTTAGGGGGGCAGGGGGGGGTCAATTCCCCCCTGACTTTGAGAAGTCAATGTATTTACATATAAAGGGGCGTGGTTTTTGCTGTTTTCCGATGAAATTGTATTGTGTTTGTACCCTTTGCCCCCCCCCCCCTGGAAAAACTTGAAATGACGTCCCTGCTTATACGACGATTTTCAGTGGTCCCAGCACATTCCAGAGTAAAATAATGATAATTTCATTCGTTTATGCGTCGCTCTAAAGTTTAATATTTCACTTATGCGCCGAATTTTTCTAAAAATGTAAACAATTTATTTTCTTGAAAAATGAGCATGTTTCTTCATTTTCCTCTTTAATCCTTCTCTTTTATTGCTCACGGAAGGCATTTTTTCCACATGAACTAGAGTTCGAAGAGGGACAATTATTTATGGGCGATTCTCTGTAAACTGGTAATTTGCTGTCCGGACTGAGTATTTTAACAATAATAAAGTGTAATAAAGTAATTATCGCTCTTAATACAAGTAAAGCATTAATACTTTGTGGCCCAATTGTATTTGGAGTGATAACAATTTAATTTTTTTTTCTAGAAATTATCTAAGCGCCAAAAACACTGTCCCCTGGCTGTCCCAATCCCATAGTCTAACTGTTAAAGATAGTATTTAAAAAAACCTATTAACACTACATGAATTTGGCAACTAATATCTAAAAATAGAATAATAAAGCTATATTTTTCTTATGAAATAAGGTATAATTACGTATTTCTAAAACTTAAAATTGTCATTTAAATTCTGTCCGGAATTTTTTCAAACAGTCCCCTGCAACAAACTCAAAGTTGTAATACGAAAAATCTATAACTTTTTCAAATTCTCTTTGGCATGAAGTTTAAAGTAATCAGTGTGAATTTGCCGAAATCGTCAAGAACGGTGTTGAAACGCTACTTTGCTTAGTTTGAAAGCCACATTTGTGATGAAAGTATGCATCAGGGTCGTTGCGAAAACAGTCTTCTAGGAAGTGATTTTATTAATGTCAATTAATTTAATTATAAAACATATTAGTTATTATGTCCACGATTTGCGCCTAAATTTATAGGTAGTCTCGTAACTAATTATGTTCCAATAGTTTTGCAGATATTACGAAACAAAGAGTAAAAACACAGTCACCTGGCACAGTCCCCTGCCTAGTTATACTAGGCGGGGGACTTACCCCCTATCATGATTTATCAGAAAAACAGACTTCAATTGGCCCTCTTTCAAAGCAAAGTAATAGATTCATTTTCTGAGCAATAGTAGTATAATTGTACGAACATTTCAAAAAACCGTGCCCGGACAGATTTCATGTGAAAAATGACGAGTTTACAGAGAATCGCTCTTATTATGGATCGTTTTAAAAGGACCAGTTTGTGATTAGGTATGCTACAATTTTTTTTTCTCCTTATCATTGCAATTAGGTTTCAGTAGTTGCCACCGTAGTAATATGACCATTTTCTATAGAAACATTCTTATTCATGCTCTCATTAGAACTTATGTTGCATTTTAGATTTTTAAATAGGCTTGTTCACTTATGCTTCTCTCACTTATACGCCTTTTTCTGTTGGTCCCTTGGGCCGGCGCATAAGTGAGAGTTCACTGTATATGCATTAGTCATACTTAAATTCACCCAAATGACAGCAAATTTCTTTGTTTATCTGCCGTCATAGCACTCAAAATTGTCTTTGTCGTCGATTGCCAAACCAATGCATTTCTCATGATTGTCTCATTTGCCACATTTATGTTTTAAACCTTCCAGAAGTTTTGTTTGGGGGTTCTATCAATTCTTTTTTCTTGTGCTGTCCATGTGGAGGGCCTTGAAGTCATTGGTCAGGGGGAGATACGAAGTAGAGAATTTGCATCATCAACTGTGTCAACTGCTGCAGGAGAGCTGGAATTTCTATTAGTATATTCGGAGCAAAAGTTGTTTCTGGAATAGCTTGTGGATTAAATTAATATAAACCATTGTTTTTAAAACCGCTAGTAATATTAATATGGGTCACGCATTTGGACCAGACACTTGAAAGAATAAAATTCATGTTTAGAAGGCATCTTGATATAGGTACTAAAATAACTATATATCAATTAGTAAACAGTCGTAATTACTTATAAACATCCACAATATAATGCAAAAGATTAAAATCAAAATGCAAAATTGACAAACATTGATGAAAAAACAAGGGAGTATAATAAGGCCTACGGTCAAATTTGGTAGGTCTTAATAACCACTTACATCGTGTTCAAAGAAATACAAAAAAGTACTATAACTGGTTTATAAAATATTACTCAGACATAAAATATCGAAGAGGCATTAAAAACAGACAATTGTAGAGCAAAACTGTATATCAAAGTGTTATATTACAAAAATTGTTTATGCTTCAGTTTAACGATTTTTTGTTTTTCGTGATGAAAAACCGCTCAGTACAAATGAATCACGGCTCACTGGTCGCAATAAGCAAGAGACGGATCATGACCAGATTGAACTGTCATCCGTGAGTGAACTACGTACTAAAACATTCATGAGCGGCTGCGAATATTTTAAATTGCATTTTGGTCCCTTGGATATTAATTTAATGTAATTAATTTTGTGGAGTGCACAAAAAAGGTAGTGCTGGGTTTACATTACCCCAACTCATTACTTACGTTACGGGAAAAAAAAGAAAGTTTCAAAGAGATTAAGAGTTTTCACAGTCAGTCAATACTTGCAGCCAGATGTTAACTCAATATTTTTAAAAGCTGTAATTTTGCAGAAAGTTTAGCTTACATTTTCGTATTTCTTGTTCCTCTTTTAAATAGTATCATAATAATATTCATTTTATATTTAAAGACTTCGTATTAACAAACTCACACTTATCTCCTGCAGCTAGATTGATTGAAATTAATTTATATTTTGATTTGAGCTGTAGTTTCTGTAGTGACAACCATTGGTTTTGTTAGAATCGTTTGTTGCTGAAAATTATTAGATTGTTCTTCTCTAAACTCTAATGATGAATGAACTTTTTTTCTCTCTGGGGTGAGAATGGCATCCCTGGCTTCAAGGTGCATTTTGGACGGGATAATTGTAAAGGATGTCATTTTGGCACCTCTGGAAAGTTACGCACACATGCACTCTAAGGCTCCCTATTATGTCATTCGGCACCCCTGGTAAGTTGCGCATACGCTCTGAGGCTCCTCGATGTACGTTCTTCCATTGCAGTAATGGCGAACAAATAAAGTCTTCGCGCTAAAAGTCTTGGTACAGTGTTTTCTCACAGTATGAATGGATTACTAAACTAGGTTGATCTCATTAATCATCAAATTCACTTGAGCTCCAACACTAAAAGGAGAGCGAACTCGGCGGTTCGTTTTTTACCCAAGCGAGTATGGCAAAATGATTGTTCTTTTCACATTTAAACTTAAGTGTTATTTATTAAAGCGTTTTGCTATGCATTTTTCGAGTCTTTGATCTGCTCAGTTAGTGATGCCAAAAGAAGCACTTTTTTCCTATTGGGGCGATTCTCTGTAAACTGGTAATTGGCTGTCCGGACCAAGTATTTTAAAAATAATAAAGTGTAATTAAGTAATTATCGCTCTTAATACAAGAAAAGCATTAATACTTTGTGGGCCAATTGTATTTGGAGCGATAACAATTTAACTTTTTTTTTCTAGAAATTATCTAAGCACCAAAAACACAGTCCCCTGGCTGTCCCAATCCCATAGTCTAACTGTTAAAGATAGTATTTCAAAAAACCTATTAACACTACATAAATTTGGCAATTAATATCTAAAAATAGAATAATGAAGCTATATTTTTCTTATGAAATAAAGTATAATTACGTATTTCTAAAACTTAAAATTGTCATGTAAATTCTGTCCAGAGTTTTTTCGAACAGTCCCCTGCAACAAATTCAAAGCTGTAATACGAAAAATCTATAACTTTTGCAAATTCTTTTTGGCATGAAGTTTAAAGTAATCAGTGTGAATTTGACGAAATCGCCGTGAACGGTGTTGAAACGCCACTTTGTTTAGTTCGAGAGCCACATTTGTGCTGAAAGTATGCATCGTGATCGTTGCGGAAACAGTCCTCTGGGAAGTGATTTTATTAATGGCAATTAGTTTAAATATGAAACATATTAGTTATTATGTCCACGATTTCTGCCTAAATTTATAGGTAGTCTCGTAACTAATTATGTTCCAATAGTTTTGCAGATATTACGCTACGAAGGGCAAAAATACAGCTACCTAGCACAGTCCCCTGCCTAGTTATACTAGGCAGGGGAGTAACCCCCTATCATGATTTATCAGAAAAACATAAACTTCAATTGGCCCTCTTTCAAACCAAAGTAATAGATTCTTTTTCTGAGCAATAGTATTATAATTATACGAACATTTCAAAAAACCATGAGAACCATGATTTCGAGTGAAAAATGACGAGTTTACAGAGAATCGCCCATTAAACAAGATGTTTCATTATGTGAAACGTTTTGCTCAACTCGCTGGAAATTCAAACCACTAGTTTCAATGTTGAAGTACGGCAAGTTTTCTCTCCTCTTAAGTGTTATAGCTCAATGTCAAATTCACGCGTAAGTACAGTCATGGTAGTAATCATGGTTCAGTTTTCATCGCTCTCCAATATACGTCTTGTCAGATTAGTGTTTCAAAATAAGTTGACTTGATCGAAAGAAACTTGTCTTGCAACGATTCGTTATTCGTTGACAACTAAAACGCAGAGCAAAGAAGAAAAAGGTTTGAAAAGAAAAAAAAAATCGTCTGTATTTCTCTCTCTCACGACTCATTTTTTTTGTTACATGAGTCACAATGCGATAAAAATTTGTTTTGATTTATAATCTGTCGAAAAATTTTACGTTTGGCAAAAAAGTGCTTTTCGATTACTAATTTTCTATACGATACTATAAGATACTATATTTACTCTTAATAAAAATTTTGAAGTAGCTCAAAAGATTTGATCTTTTCTTAATATTAATACAATTGAATATTTTTGACTGTTTTGAATTTGAAAGTGATTCTTAAATATTTTCCCGCTTCATTTTTAGTAGAGATAATGCTGTTGTAAATGTCAATAACATTGAAATTACTGAGCAATCCAAAATCAGAAAAGAGAGTTAGAGCACCGACTGACGAACCGAAATCATGAACAAATATAAACTGTGTTGGTAGTATGAACTGTGATCAAATGACCTGAATTACAAGTTTTAATCATTTCCCATTCAAAGTGAAAAATGTATATACTATAGAATTGAAAAATCAAAACGAAAGGCAAAACCGTGTACAATTGTATCAAAAACGCACATAGCCAGGGGAGAGGGGGGCATGCAATAGTGAACATTGAAGGGTGCCAATAATCTATCCTACCAATAAGGCTCCATCTTTCACCGGTCGAGCGCGTTAAGTTCAGTGTGCCAGTTTTTCACCCAAGCTACAGGTAAAATCTCGGCTCACTCCAGGGTGCTGCTGGTGTTACAAGCGTTTCACTCCTGAATGGTGCCAAACGTAGTCAGTAGTTTTAACAGTGTAAGAAAAATTAACTATTGCAAAAAAGATTGATGCCAAATATTTTCAATATAAATTGACTTAAAATAGGTTTTTAGTTCCCTATCAATAACTTCCTTCCCCCTGCCGTAAATTCTGTCCTATCTGTGGACCGGTGTTTTTCTGGAAGCAAAGCGCATAGTACGCAGTCTTCATGTATGTTGAAGCTGATGGCTTCTGGGAAAAAAACTCTTCTTAGTATATTTGAGTACCCATTTGTTGTCATTCCTGTCGCTTGTTGTGTCCTTGTTTGTTTGATAAGTCTCGGAATAAAAAGAACATTTTCAGTACGTAACATAACAAACAATAGGTTCATGGTTCGCTAGGTTGGGCGTCGAACAAAATTTGATAAATACCAAATGGCAATAACAGACCGAAATTTGACAGAGAACTGACAGAAGAAATCTGCCAGAAATGTCAATAGCCTTCTCATGCATTACCCGAGGAAGGCTTTGTGGTACAGTAGTTGTTTCTCCCCCTTGTTTTGACAGTTTATTTAATAATCCTTAAAATACCTAAATTTGCAGCATGTGTTTAATAGTTTCTTAAATAGTTCATGTTGTTGCTGTTTTGGGCCAGATAGTCTGGTAATTTCTGGTGTGATGCTTCACTTTTTGAACTGTACCGTCATTTAGCGTGAAGTCCGACTTCCGCAGTACACACATACCACAAGGACCCGTTTATAGTTTAGGCAACCATTCACAGAACAACACATTCATACAAAGAAAGGACAAGAACAGGAGAGAGAAAGCACATCCATGCCTGAGCCGAGATTCGAACCCGCGCCTCCCCATCAAAGTCAGACTTCTCTGAATACTAGGCAAGGTGGCCAGCTGAATAGTTCATCACAGGAACTAATAGACAGCCTGGATATTTTTTTAAACCGATTTCTCAAGTTTGAGTACTGGACTGTGTGTTTTGAACTTTTGAAATTATTCTAAATCAAATAAACGTAGCAATGAAAAGTGAAGGGGACTCACTGGTTCAGAGGTAGAAGTTTTGACGCGGAAGCAAGAGGTCGCGGGTTCGATTCCCTGCGTGTTACTTCCTCCCTTTGTACTGTAAATCTTTCTTGTGTTGTCACTTGCCAAAAATGTTAATAAAGAAGTTCAACCTCTCGAGGTAATTGCACCCCTGTCTTAATAGTGGTTAATACGCTATTACACGGCAACAATGAAAACTGGGTTTGAATTTGGACTTTGAGGAAATTCAAAGC
The DNA here is from genome assembly GCA_038373865.1 of Uloborus plumipes. NCBI lineage: Eukaryota > Metazoa > Arthropoda > Arachnida > Araneae > Uloboridae > Uloborus > Uloborus plumipes. The sequence goes on along the minus strand of JAXGGA010014925.1, from coordinate 10,949 downwards.
AGGTCTCCATTTGGAGGACACCTGCCATGTTTCGGTTTCCATAGAACAAAATCCAGAACTAATAAACACCTGAGGTAGACTTCACATTCTATACCCGGAGGCGCGGGTTCGAGTCCCGCCTAGCTCATGGGTATCCTGACTTCCTTTCTGCGTGTTGCAAATATTTATTGTTGTCGTGTAATATATATCAATAAACTTTGGAAATTTTGTATTCTTACTGACGGCGTATAAGCCACCCAGTGTGGGCTAGGCTAAAACCTCTAAAAAATACAAAATTAAATCAAATCAAATCAAATATGCACAAACTGGACACTATTTTATTTTGGTTGATTCTCAAGTTTGAGCACCCGACTGTGTTTACTGAACTTTTGAATTTTTGATAAATCAAATAATCATAGCAATGAAAAATGAATTTGAACTGGGTCTTTGAGGAAATTCAAAGCAAATCCCCATTCGGAGGATGTTTTGATTTCCGTCGAAAAAAATAAAGAACCACGTGGCTTTGATAGCGAGGTATAGGAAATGAACGAGGTAGTCAAGCACATGTAGCCGTTTCTGTGTCGATCTCAAGTTGCTATAGTAACAGGGGAGTGGTGAGCTTCGAGCTTTTTGCCTGTTTGACCATTATTTGATGAGTGAACAGGAGGGTTCGCGCCCACTGAACAGGCATTATGGGCTAGTTGGGCGAAATCACACGTTTCTTGCATCCGAAGAGTCAACGTAAGGCAATTTCCAATGGAGACAGCCAGGAGGGGAAGAAACATGTAAAGAAAAAAAATCGCTGTCCGACTTGGAAAGTTACTTCCTGTTGATCCGATTCGTACTTCCGTTTACCTGCATGGAAAACTGCAGACGATGTATTCTTGAAAGCAGAGGTGAGTCTTAAGATTTTTTTAGTTGATGAAATCCGAAGAAGAAATGTAAGAAATTTTGTATTGAAATTTCAGTTTTCCGTATTTGAATTAGTATTGTGGATTGAAGTTAGAAACCAACGTAAATAAAGCACAAATGATGAAGAAAATACAGCTTATAGCTATATAAATTTTCTGTATGGATTTTCATAATTTGTGCTTTGTTTTGTTGGGTTTCAACTTCAACCGTATTTTAGCACAAAGCTCTTTTGATAATTTTTTATTTAATTAGTTTTTTTTTTTATAATTAGAAAACGCTAAAATAAGAGACGTGATTTCAGAAAGTTTAAATATTATCCTACAGTGTTCAAAATAATTAAAATAAACCGTTAGATATACAACGATTTCTTCGTATTTTAAGTGTTTCTTTCAAATAGGCGTATTGTTACATTTTTCTTATTGGTATTTATTTTTTTTTTAGTGAAAGTAAGGTTGTTCGATGCGCTCGAATACATCCAAATATTCTCTTTTATACATAATATGTCATTCTCCTCAAAAATAAGATTTCATTTTTTGCACCTTTCCAGTATTATCCTACAGTATTCAAAATAATTAAACAAAAAAAAAAAAAAAAAAGACATTAGATTTACGACTTTTTCTTCATCTTCTAAGTGTCTCTTTAAAATAGTCGTATTGTTACAATTTTCTTACTGGCATTTATTTTTCTTTCGAAAGTAATAGTTCCATGTAGTCGGGTGCATTCAAATATTCTCCTTTTCTTCAAAATTGTCAATGTTCCATCAAAACTTGTAACGTAGTTCAAGATCTTGTTTCATTATTTCAGTTGCTGAATTACATTAAATTGCAAAATGTGGTTTGAGTCACATTTTCTTACTTTTTTTAATTGATTCCTACATATCTTTCAGATACAATTATGGAAATGACCTTTATTTTTCTTCATCACGTTGCAATTTCCCTAAATCGTTGACTAAAAAATGAGTAAAAAGATGGAAAGTTGCGACTTAGTTGAGGGGATGTTTAATTTTCTATATTTTTTTGGTTGCTCTTCGCATTACTTTACCTGCACTGGTGACGGCATTGGGCGCAGAGAAGCGTGCAGTGATCCATTCATTTATGTTTGAAAGTGCTAAAAAACATAACTAAAGTAGTTAACTTTATTTTTATGATGTATGTCACGCAGGGCCTGATTACTCAAAAATCTCGGAAAGTTTGAGCTTCCCCTCAGAAATTTCAAAGGGCCCAAAAATGACAGGAAAACTGCCCCAGTTCCCGCATTTAAATTCGATTTTAAAGATAGTTTTGTTCAATATAGTTTGGCACAACTGTGTTTCTATGGATTTTTATGCTAATTTTGCGAAGTGATAAATCTTATTCAATGACAAAGCATCTTTAGTTGCTGAGAATTATAGTGCAAGCATATAAACTAAACTTCAATCTGAATTTCGCTGGGCCACTTTAGGAATAATCATTGTAGCATTAGTGAGTTTTGTTTCCACGTGAAGAGTTTTCCGAAAATTTTCTTTAAACGAGAAGTGGAGACCTACAGAAGACCTGCTTCCTCTAACTTCAGAGTTTAATCGGGCCCTGATGTCATGCTTTCAAAAACAGTTCCTCTCCTCTTCCAACCTTGATGACGAATATTATAATTTTATTTCATGTTAAGTCTCTTTCGACCGCACATTTTCTGCTTGATCTATGTTTTCCATGGGACGCATTTTTTTAATTTTTAAATAAAATTCCTTCGCAATCAAGGAAAGAAAGGAAAAAATCTAGGGTAAGAATCCTATTTTGCTGCTTTCCAATCAAAGAGAAAGGAAGAACTCTCACTTGGAGGGTTTAATGCACAAAACAAAACCGTGATCAAATATGGAGATGTGGCGCTATTCCTCTCCCTCTAGGTAAATCATGCACTAAATGTACTCAAGTACGTTTGTACATTAAAAAATTACTTAAATTCTTCTGTTTTAAGTATACATTTCTGATTTTGTATGTCAAACTCTAAAAAAAATTAAAACTTTCTTGAAAATATACACATGCTTACGCTTAAAATTAAATGTTCCATTTTGAGGAAAAAAATAAATGGTCACCTAAAGCATGAATCCTTTCTTTAAGCATGATAAATGCACTTTGTCATAAAAGATCAAACCATCTAATGAAAGAAACTAAAAGAGGAATAAGGGAAGAGAAGAAACCTAGTGTCACTGCAACAATAATTCACTTGAATCATATCCTGACATCTATGAAAAAAATCACTAAAAAAAGTATACGAGGGCTGTAAATTAAGTAAAGGTAACATACGTATAAATTTACAAGAACAAGTAAATTACATTCGTTCTGTGTAATCACCAGCAACGATCATGACCTTTGGCCAATTGAATCGGTGAGTGCAAAAACATCAGTCACAAAAATTCGGAAATTCGTTTTTTGTGGAAAAAAAGCTGTGGGAGGCAAGATGCGTGTTGAGGTCAAAAATCACGTCAGTCAGGTTACTAATTCTAAAGACACGATGCCTGTTATTTGAACGCTGGCAGTAGAAACAATGCTGGAGTTAAGACGTTTTTTCTCTCTCGTGAACAATTTGAAGTTCTTGGCTTACGTTGTTTAAGCACTCACCGATTCAATTGTCGGGAAGCCCTTTGAAGCCACTGGCAAGGTGTTGAATGTTGATGTCCGTGACGAAACGCTCTAATGCTCGATGCGCATGATGAGAGACCAAACTTTAAGGATAATTTCAGGACACTTGATTGACAGTTTATAGAAAAGAAACAGCTCAAGATGCCAATCTGATCTTGGGGAATGGAGAACCGACCTTCATGTTGCAAATCTGCTGTCTCATGCCGACCCCAACGAAACGCTTTTACCTATCGTGCAGCCGTCCTTTCCGGTAATATAATCCGGTGGATGTAAAGGTGTGTCCCAACAGGTTGGGATGTCCCAACAGTGTTTCACAATTGAGGATTTTGAACTGCGAAACACTGTTGGGACACAGGCCATAGATTTGTTTTCTCCGAAGCTAAAATTATTTGCAGACCTTCAACTGTTGGTGAGTTAGATTTCTTAGAAGCCTTTCATGTTCACAAAAATTTAAGTAATATTTGCAACGAATCCTTTGCAGTTCCACACATCTCGCCAATTTTACTTCATGCTTTTAAACTTTCTGACAACGCAACGCCAAATCTGAGCTCGGCACACGCTGACACCTGATTGGCCTAGCTTTTGCTCCTTTCCTATTTAAACTCTCCCGATACTTTGGTTCTTTCCATTTCTTGCTTGGCACTGAAGGAGGCTTTATGCCTTTGAAACATGTTTGCTAATTTTAATTCGACCCATTTGTGCTTTTAGACGTTGTTTTTCGATTTTTACTTATTCTTGCACAAAGTGAACTGTTTTTAATTTCTTTTTTTTATTTCTTTTTTGCGTTTTAAAAAAAGTCCTGAAAAATCGGAACTTTTTGAATGAATCCTGGAGTCTATGTTTATTTCGAGATTCAAGCACTAAAAAAGCTTAATGACAATAGTCGATAAAACTCAAATATTTCTGGTCACATATTGAGAAATACCTTGTCTTTAAGTAGAACGATGAGCTGAATTCAAATATACAGACAGTTTTTTTCCCATCACTTACACATTTTTTGCGACATACAACTGAAATGTGAGATAAATGCAAATATTCACATGCATGATTAATACGAGAAAATATCAAAAGCTAGCGATTGTTCATTTCTTTCTCTATCTGCATAAAAAAACATCTCTCCTTAATAACTAGCAATGCTTGGCAAGCATTGGTTCACTTGAACTGGGGAAGTACGGGCAAAGATGCCGCGTTTAAGCTTTACATCCCTACTACGACTATATGGAAATTCTGGTTTGAGTATTGAAATCAAGCAAGTGGTCTTTACAAGTTTTTGCAAAGGCTTTATTCAATATGAAGTTCCCGTGAACTAAATTCTTTTATAGATTTCTTCTTGCCATCACTCGTATATATATATATGCTGTTCCATTCGCGCAAGAAGTGGCAGAATTTTACAAGCCCTTTACTCTCTTTACGTACTCTTTAGAGGATCTTTGGTAATGTTAGTGGAAGGAATAGTTCGGGGGTATTTTTCAAAATGGATATTCTAGAAACGGCATTGTAGTAAAGCTTCGATGGTTTTATCTGGGCATTCAAAGGTGCTTCTCCAGAATTTTGTTTCAAAATTGAAGCCCTGAAAAAGAACATTTTTCTGATGATAATAGAGAAGGGATGTGGTTCGAGAACTCTCACCTGGAATTCTTCCAAAATCAAAGCACTTATATCTTTGGTGACGTTAAACGAAGGGATAAGTTTTCCCCTATCTTTGTCCTTATTTTCTTGTGTTAATTATTGATATAGTATTGTGGATACCTCTCCTCCATTTTTTTCCCTTCAAAACCATTTGAATGCTTCGAAATTTTCAATTTCCTGCCTGGTGTGAGGTCTCTTTTAGGTCTTTTTTTTTCATATTTTATTTTAAATAGCATGCCTCCAGAATATCTTTGATAAGTTTTGCTTTACTTACGCTAAAAACACTTAGACCTACTGGTCTAACTATTTATTGCAATATTTTTAATTCCCCTCACTGCATTTTAACTTTTCACTATTAAAACATATTACTACTGCCCATGTATTTTCTCATGTTTGTTATGATTTTCATTATAATGCATTTATTAAAAATACAGTGTAACTTCAGTAACTCGACCCGTTAATAATTCGACTACCCAGTAAGTTGACAGTTATTTTTGAGATGGTTGAAACAGTAATAATTTCAATGGATGGAAACTTCCCTAACTTGACACACATTTTCAGGAACCTCTACATGTCAACATTTATTTGCGCTTTTAGTCCTATTTGTGTTATAAAGATTCTTTAACATTAGAGAAAACGAGGGAGACTTGACCCATGGCGGTTTTTCCAGAGAAATAATATTTAGGGAAAATTTTAGTCATGCCTTTGGTTAACCTATCACATAACAGTAATTTGCAGGGAAACGCTATTTCAGAATTATCAGCGGTTTTCAAGAAATTCAGTATGAAATTATCCTTTACCATAAAAGTAGATTTGGAATATTTTGGACTTTATCAATTTTTAAATTTTAAATTTTAAGGCAAGTAAATTTTCAAAGTTTATATGTGTTAGTCACTCCCTTAGATAAGTAATGATATGCAGAAGTTGTATACAATTTTAATGAAAGTTGTTAAAAAATTAGGATAAACAAAGGAAATCTATCTAGGGAGATTTGACCTAAGTTAGCTAGGGAGATTTGACCTAAGTTAGCTAGGGAGATTTGACCCAAGTTAGCTAGGGAGATTTGACCCAAGTTAGCTAAGGAGACTTGACCCAAGTTAGCTAAGGAGACTTGACCCAAGTTAGCTAGGGAGACTTGACCCAAGCACTATCTTGATGTTTTCGTTTAAACTGATGATTTTTAGTGCAATGAACAGCAAACATGTTGTAATTTAGGTCAAATGATCAAATTTATCTAAGTAATTACTATCTTCACTGTGATTAGAACCTGAGTAGCATTTTCAATACTGCCAGGTTAGGTTTGTCCCAACTGTAGAATCTGACAATTCAGAGTCGCAGTATGAGATACCACTAGGTCCTTAGTCAAGTCAAAATACTGAAGTGGAAGAGCTTTATAGCCAGAAAGTGCGAATTGAAGACTGGGAACTCAAGTTTTGTGAGAAAAAGCGGGCGAGCCATTCTGTTCGCTCCGCAAAATAAACTAATTTATGATATTTTGACTGAAATTTTCTATTAGATTAGAAGGTGGCAGATTCAAACTTGACTTGATGTTACTACTGTGCCATAATGAGATTAGGAGCAAACTGAAATTTTTCTCAATCCTAGTGACATTGCCATACAAAATGGCAGAGTCATAAGTTTTGAATTCGATTTCTGCTGATGTTGAATAGGATTAAGTAAAGAAAAATTATGTAACACTTCATCTAAAGTGTTGTGCCACTTCAAATATCACTCCTTAAAACTAAAAATACCATCAAACCTGTGGTTTTGATTTCAATATTTATGAATATTCTTGCATTCATAAGGTGGATCATGTCTCCCTATGCATTGGGTCAAGTCTTCCGAGACCTAGGGACACTTAACCCAAATGTAGACTTTTGACGTACAATTTTTTTTGAACCATTTCTACTCGATTTATGCAATTATTTGTAGTCACAATAATGTACAAAATACATAGTATTTGCCTATATTTTTAATGAGCTTTATTACACAAAAAAATTGACAACTGAAAAGCCAAAAGTTGGGTCAAGTCTCCCTAATTTCCCCTAACCCTTTCCGAGAGTTTTATGCTGATGTTTCTTGTTTTTCAGGCAGTTAATTAATTCTTTTCTTGAATCTCTTATCTCTTTTCAAAAATTATGGATTTATTTCTTATGATGTATTTAAATAATGCTGTTTATTTTATCATGTACTTTTTCAAAAAAAAAAAAAAAAATCTTTTACTAGAATTGATCTTCATAACGTGATTGGAAAGCTATAAGTGATACGAAAAACTCTTTAGAGATTGAACCTCGGTAAGTTGATACCCGCTTAGCTCGACATGTTTTCGTGGTCCCTTGGGGTGTCGAGTTACTGAGGTTATACCGTAAAATGGGGTGTATAGGAACAGCGGGGTCAATCGGAACAAAACTTCCCGACCGTACAAAGAAATTCTTCATAAATATACTAATGAGTATTTTTCGCCATGAATTTTTTTTTAGAAAGGTAAGATCATAGGAAGTAGGAAAAAATTACTTTTGTCAATCTGGCAACGCTACTGGCTTCTAAAGAGGGCTGCACGTTGAATGCTAGAAAACATCACATTTTCATAGACTGCAAAACTTCATATGCTAGAACAAACCTTCTTATATTTAAAAACTATGAGTGGTATGTTTCAATTATACATGTATCTGAACAACAGAATACCACATTAGAATTTACATTTTTTATAAATTGTGTCATAAAAGTGAAGAATTCTGAAAAATGCCATAGGAAAAAAATTTGCGGGGTGAATCGGAACACTTAGTTCTGTTGTTCCAATTCAAACTTATTTGAAGGAAACTGTTTGAAAACTCAAGATTCTAACCCTAATTCTTCTAATCAAGACAAGGACAAGGATTTATTACTGTTTATCCCTTCTCGTGAGCAACTAGATCTTAGAATGACAAAAGTTGCAGATTTCAAAAGATTTTTTCTCCAGGAGACTTCTTTTTACTTAAAATAAAAGGAGGAAAGTCACATAGACTTTATGTAGTAAACGTCCAGCACACAGACAGTGATGAATAAGCGAAAAAATCTTTCAGGACAATCCCCGAAACCCAGAAATTTCAGAAAACTAAAGAAAAGGTAGAGTTCATCCCAGGAGATGTTATGAAAAAACTTAAGCCAAGTCACAATTGCTAGTTTTAAGGACAAGTACATATTTGTGGACGACATGAGTGACTTCCATTCATGTTAAATCTTTGTATTTCAATTCAAAAGTATTTCTTAAAATTACTTTTCATTTTTTATAAGTTCAAAATTATTTTGAATTGTCACAAATTATAAACGTTTACTGGTACTGAAATTATACATTTATTTGACAGTAATTATCTGTTCTTATTCTCCCCCATCAATATTACTCATGTTTGTGAGACCTATTACAGATTAAATTGAAAAAAATAAAAATTTTAACAAGTGTTCCGATTGACCCCTATCAGCGGGGTGATTCGGAACACCCATAATTTGCTGTATATTTTAATAGTAATTGTTCAAAATCTTTTGTCTTTGCTTGGAATATCAAAAGTAAAGCAAGACCGAAGTTTTTATCCAAAAAATAAAATTAAAAAAAAAAATCTTTTAACTGCTTTTTTTACAATCAAAGCTGAAAAGTGTTCCGATTAACCCCATTTTACGGTACTGTATTAGAATTGTAAATATCTCGTCGACCACTATGTATCTATTTTACTTATTTATCTATTTTTTCATTATACAAATCTTGAAGAACTCTTGAATCAAAGAATCTTGGTACTTTGCAATGAACACTTTTTCTTCCCTTCAAATTAAAAAAAAAAAAATCAAGCACATTTCGATCCTTAGTAAAGCAAATCATAAAACATAATCCTTGATGTTCGTAAATAATATTCAACCACTGCATTTTAGAACTGCATTTTACGGAAAAATACTCTTTGGCATTTTTATTTCATTTGTTGATTTATTATTACTATTTAAATTTTTGTTGCCGGCGTTTCTCTGTAAACTCGTAATTAGCTGTTCGGACCGAGTGCTTTAAAAATAATGAAGTGTAATAAAGTAATTATCTCTCTCGATTCAAGTTTAACATTAATACTTTGTGGCCCAATGGTATTTAGAGCTATAACAATTTAATTTTTTTTCTAGAAATTATATAAGCGCCAAAAACACAGTCCCCTGCCTGTCCCAATCCTATAGTCTAAGACTTAAAGGCAATATTTCAAAAAACCCATTAACATTATATAAATTTGGAAATTAATATCTAAAAATAGAATAATGCAACTATATATTTTTATGAAATAAGGTCCAATTACGTATTTCTAAAACTTAATATTGTCATGTAAATTCTGTCCGGAGATTTTGCAAACAGTCCCCTGCCACAAATTCAAAGCTGCAATAGAAAGAATCTGTTATTCTTTAAAATAGTTTTAGGCTTGTAGTTAAATGCAATCAGTGTGAAGTTGCCGGAATTGCTGAGAACGGTGCTGAAACGCCACTTTGTTTAGTTTCAGAGCCACATTTGAGATGAAAATATGTATCTTGGTCGTTGCGAAAACAGTTCACTGGGAATTGATTTTATTAATGTTAATTAGTGTAACGATGAAACATATTAGTTATTAGGTCCATGATTTGTGTCTAAATTTATGAGTTGTTTCGTAACTAAATATTTTGTAGATATTGCGCAGCTAAGTGAAAATAAAGTTCCTTACCGACACTCCCCGCCTAGAAATACGGCAGATGACTTGTCCCCTGTCATCATTTATCAAAAAACATAAATTTCAGTCAGCCCTTTTTCAAACCAAAGTAATATATTTATTTCCTGAGCAACAGTATTATAATTATACGAACATTAAAAAAAAAACCTGCCAGGACAGATTCTGTATGGAAAATGACGAGTTTACAGAGAATATCCCTTAAATGAAATTTAACCCTTTATGCCCGATGGGACTCAGAAGTCCCTCTTATATTAATTTAGTATTATGAATAATAAATGGCTGAAATCATGCTGAAGCTTTTAAGTACCACTCCTTATACTTTGCTGAGAGGCCGCCAGATGGTACCTGCGATTGGAAGTAGTTTCCTTGGGGGCCCTAAGGCGTAGGGGGTCCCCAGACCCCCAAAATTTTCAAAACTTTTTTACTCGATAAATATGTTTTTTGATGTATTTTCAGCTAAAAAAAAATAAATAAAAATCATTAATAAATTAATTTGGGACATAAAGGGTTAAGCAACAACTGTCACTTTTTGGTGAAGAGTCACAAGGTTGAATCACTCACCATCTTGATCCCCGTGCTCTACAGATCTGATAGCTGTTAACCATGAGAGGATTGTCTGGGTAATTAAGATGGGGCATTGAAATTTGGTTGAACTCTATTTCTTTTTATCGAACGTAAAACAAATAGAAATTGATTTTCAACACATGGATATTTTGGCTAAAGTCTTTTATTGTACTCATTGAAAGTTCTGTAACTACACTTGTTGACAACAAAATGAACAAATTAAGTTAATCATTAATTCTGTATCTCAGAACCAGGCTAGTGCAAGTCCATTTTCGTTACTTTTCAGAAAATCGCGAAAACGTTTGATGCATGCATAGGATGGGACTCGTGCTCTTCTAACGCTGCTCAACAATGATGAAGGAAATTATTTTATAGGATATTGTTCTCATGGGGTCGATGCCGAATAAGATTTTAAGTACAATGCAGTAATGCAATGAAAATTCCCACTTTTGGACTTATGTTAATCTGGCTCTCAGGTACAGAATGAATTGTAGATTTGGAAAGGAAATTCAATAAATTTCAGCGATGGCAGTAAAATAAAAAT
>JAXGGA010014924.1:0-30662 GCA_038373865.1 Uloborus plumipes | reverse complement strand
ATTCAAGAACAAAGTAGGAATGAGTTTGTGTGCGATTTATATTGATTCTGCAAACGAAAAATGTCGCAAACTTTTATCTAATGGTTTTGCTATCTTTAAAAAGCAATATATTTTGAGTCACAGTTTTTGTAATTTTATGTCCTAATGGCTTAGGACATGCATATTTATCTGAAGACTCTTCAACATTTTCCCCATTTTATATATGAGTGGAATACGGTTATTAACAAAGATTTATGGGAATAGATCTTCCTTAAATTTACCTAATATCGATTTTAGACTGCAACGTCATTGGATACTGCATTTTGGTATGAATAACGTAGAATCTTTTGTTTATTTGATTAAAAATTATTTATCAAAATGGATCGCAAAATTAAAGTATCACTATTTTAATTATTTTAAATGTTTGATTTTTTTTTTCATTTTGATCGTTGTTGTAGTACACACTTTTGTGGTTCCTCAGTAACTTTAAATTATACGTATTTTTCACTGCAAAAAAAAAATTGTTGTTTTTACAGTATAATACTGAAAACACAGGCTTCAGTATAAAACTAGAAGCGCAGTAATAAACTGTAAAACTAGATATTTTAGTTTGTAACTAAAACTAGCAATGTTGTAGTTTCTCTTCTCTACTAATAATAAAGCTGAAGGTTTGTCTTTCTTTCTTTCTTTCTTTTCTTCTGTTTGTCTGTTCTTCTGTTTGTCTGTCTGTCTGTCTGTTACGCGCGTAGCGCCAAAACCGTTCGGTCGATTTTCATGCCACTTGGTACAAAATTAGTTTGTAGCATGTAGTTTTGCACCTCGAAGTGATTTTTCGAAAACTCCATTTCGTTCTTTTTCTATTCGAATTCTTAGCGGAAATTCGATAAAATAGGGAAGAAATATTTCACCCACATTTTCAAGTCTTATTTCATTCGAAAGCTTGAAATTTTCTGCATAAAATGAAGTTTTTTCGAAGTTTCTACGATCATCAGGAGAGCTGTAACAATTGTTTTTAGAATCCCGGAATTCAAGGCTTACCTTCAGTAAAGCAAGCCAAACGATTCTAAAATGGTTTTGCTCGAGAATAAAATTTGTTTGAAAAGAGAGATGAAATGAATTATTTTATCAACGGAAATCAACTTTTCATGTTGTTACCATGGTTACGTGTTCATACTTATTTTTGTTTCGTTATTTTTCCGCTACGGTAGTATTTTTTCCGCCCAAATAAGGAGCGTAGTATTTTTCTGGCAACCCTGTTTCCAATATACTAATGATTTAATTAAAAGATTTGGCGGATTTTTTTTTTTTTTTTCATTTTCATAGATTTCGCATTTCAGCAACATTGATTTTGGCTGGCAACGTTTGGAAACAGTAGTATTTTGTAATATTTTTTTTAGAGTTGGCGTAGTATTTTTTTGTTTCAATTCTCTGGCAACCCTGTCTTTTTCCCGGTGAAAATGCTTTGGGACCTTACTTGGCGCGTTTTCGAAAAGTCACCAACTGGCGCGTTTTTGCGTGTCTCGCGGAATTGAAAGCTCCGAGAGAAACTACGCAAAATAGCCAGGGTTACCACGCTTGGCGCACCTATCGCCCATTTAGCGAGAAAAGGGTACCTAAAGCCTTACCTTAACCAAATATCAATTGCGTTATTGCATCGTTCTTTTTAAAGTGTTTCATTTCGGAATATGTATTGTTTTGTTTTTAAAGCTAGGAAATAAAACTGTCTTCTTCTTTTAAACTTTGGTAAGATTTCTGTTAGTTTCTGTGAGCAACAAAATTGTTCTTATTTTCTCTTTTGACTTATTTTTGTGCATCTCCCCTTGGGGTTGCTTTCGAATTTTCCAAGGGGGTGTTTTACCCCTTTTATGGAGTAAATCAGTGTTCATTTCAATGCAGACAAAAGTGAAAGGAATTGGCGCGACCACTTGGCAATATATAGCCAAGCTTTTGGTCGTCAAGTATTTTCCGCCAATTTGGCGACATATCGCCAAGTTGGCGAAAAAATTGTTTTCTTTTTTTATTTGGACTCAATTTGGCGCTATTGGCGATATTTTTCGAAAAATCCACTGAATAATGTTAAAATCGGCGATATTTAGGAGATTAATCATTGTAAAACATTTTTTTTTGCATTGTTTCGTGGCAAACTAGGGATATAAATGTTTGAACTGTTATCTTGCTCACTCCAAGCACTATTTTAGCACTTAAGGCATCTACTTAGAAATTTACACGTAAAATTAAGTAGCGTGGCGTTCATACCAGATTTTTATATAATACTTTGAAGGAATTATAGTTGAATTACAACTAAAATAGAGCATTTTTTCTGCTATATCAATTATTTTACAAATGAACTTTTAATTTTATACCACGGGCAAAGCCGTGCGGGTATCGCTAGTATTACCATAAAATTAGCTGAATTATAGTGTGAAAACAACAGTGTAATACTGGCCGCAGAGGTTCCAGTTTAAAACTCAACTGCACAGTAGTATAAACTGTAAAACTAGCAATTTTACAGCTTTTCCCGTAAAATTACAATGAAATTAGCTACATTATACTGTAGGTACAACATTTATTTTTTACAGTATAGTACTCTGTCAATATTTACTCTCATAACGTGTTGCTGTTGTTGTTTTTGTAGATATTAGTTAAAGCGCCTCTCACTGGTTGCATGGCGTACGTAGTAATAAAAAGAAAATATTCCGATTTGTCAATACAAAATGCTTTATTATAATATTACAGCTCTTGGGATTAGTGTAATGTAGCAAAATGTGCTCTGAAAATTACCTCTCACCATCCCTCCCTCCCCCCGCTTAACTGATCGAGCGACTGACCTACTGAGCGACTTACCGACTGACCAACAGACCGACCGACCGACCAACCAACCAACCAATTAAGCAATTTATAGCCAATATATCATTATTACGAAAGCTGTGATTTCAATGGTTTCTTTCCTCTTTCTAATCGGGTTAAGATGCAAACCTAGTGCGATCACCCGAAATAGCATTCATCCATTCTTATTCCATGATTTCAAAAGTGTGCCCTCACTCTTTCTCAATGCTTTCAAATGTATCAGCAATCTTCTTGGGCCATGTTGCTCCGATCTATTCTCGACTGTTTTTCCAGCTTTAATTTATTAAATTCCCTGAATAGAATACATACGGTACACTCATTTTCAAACGATATACATTTGAAAAAAAAAATCATTGTATTTTTTGTGTAACATAGCAGATTTATAGTCATGTTATAATACGTATTCAATCAACTTGAATGCTTTTTATGTGCTAAAGTGTTTTAAACGCATTTCCAAGACGAGCAAAAATTTTGCAGGACCCATGACATACCGATTTCTTTTTCATAGCTGATATAAAATAAATCCTAAGTATTGCATTCTAAATGGGGGGAAAATGTACTTATGCATCTTTTGTTGTTCTAAAAAATGATCCAGTATGAAGAGTGAAAAAAAAAAGCTTTATTATCCTTTCGTTTTCATTACTCAAATCTGTCTTTAATATTCATTACATAAACTATTCGCATGTATTAGGTCTGTATACGTTCATAATCACAATTTCATTCACTTATCAGTTCTTGAACTTTTTGCTAGAAATGACAAATAAATTCACTCATGAGAATTTTAGAAGGCATGATTTTTATGGAATGCTGGCGGCCAAAATGAATGAAAGAAAAATTGGGAGGGGGGGGGGGGAGCACACTCGGCTGTTAAACGACAGGTTGGTGTTTCAAACTCACCGCGAATAATATTTTTCTTAATTGAAAAAAAGAGTCCCTGACGTGGGATAGGCCGCCAGAAGAAGAAGAATATGCTTTTATAGAGTAACATAAGCTTATAATGTTGCAGGCATATTGAAACAACGAATCGAATCAAATTTCTGTTAATACAGTAAATTTATCAATTTAGCCTAATCAACGTAATCAAGGTAAACTTATGTTATTTAATAAAAATATTACTTTGAGCGGCAGTCACGAAACAGCCTTTCTTTGTCTAAAAGTTTCTAATGTGATAAGGAAAAAGATTCATCGGTTAAACCAATTCCCGCTAGAAACCAATTAAATTCGTCCTTTTCTTAATCACACTTTATACTTAGACAACATTAAGTTTACCTCTAAGACAATCCAGCTAATCTTCTTTTTATTCTTCTCAATTTTTTTTTCCTAGCGGTGTATTTATTCTGCGGGAAATCATTAGTACCCACTAGCTGATTGCAATCTAGATGCACTCACCTAATTTCAACATTGAGAATACTCCAGAGCATTAAGATCTGCAGACAACTACAACTCCTTTTGTGGACAGTGTCCCCAAGCGAAGCTTGAAACCAAAGCTACTTTATTTTCAGAAAGCAAGAAAATGAATCAACTTATCTGGCTTCAGTTTAATTGCTATTGACTTCGTAGATGAAATAAAATAATAACAAAAATAATATCAGTAATAATAGGAATCGCAGTAATAATAACAATTGTACCAGCAATAATGATTCTTAAAAAACATTTTACAATTATAGATAGAAAGCTTTTGCTTTTTAAGTTTCATAACTGAGTTTCGTTCCGTTTTATGACTTAGTATCTTTAGAAACAATGATATATGTGCAAATGAAAGGAATATTGTAAACAATTATGTAATAATATAACAATAATATTTTTTCGTTAATAAGTAAAAATTTTAACATAGCAACTTAAGTTCATTTCTGAGGAATTCAAATGCAATTTTGTTCAATTAAGATTGAGATAGGACTAATAAAATTTTAAACATTAACCGGAGCAAAATGAAGCTACAAAATTAAATGCATTTCGCATACAAAACATTAAAAAATAGCTTTTAGTGAACTGTGTATGTGCAAAGAGAATTAATATAATAAGAACAATATATTTCAAATTAAGTATCCACTTCCCTCCTCTTACCTACAAAAAGAGAAAAAAAAAGCAAGGAAAAGTCACTTCTAAAATTCAGCAAAACATGAAAACTTTTTCAAATTGATTCCGTATCCATAAAAAGTCAAGTTTCGGTCCAATTGGACAAGTGTCAATCTATCACACCCAGTCAACATCTTTCCACAAAATTAATTTGGGTTGTATTTATTATAAGAGTTGGAATAAAGAACTGCAGTATTTAGGGGTGGAAACAATATATGGGTTATTTTCTCAATTCGTTAACTTTTGTGTCCTTTATCCATATCTTCCAATTAAACACCTATTTTCATTATCTAATGCTATGTTCTATTCAAGATGCTCACAAAGAGTAATGACAACGTGCATTGGCACTATTTTGCACTTAAATTATATATTAAAAAAATAATATATAGGCAAAATGTCATTTCTGTCCCCGTCCCCACACACATTTGTCCTCTTTAAAAAAAAAAATACTATATGAAGAAACATTTTTAAAAATTAATACATATGCATTATGATACAGTACAAGTATGTACTTCAATGTACCATATAAGTATTCCTTATCATATTTACATATTTTGATAGAGAGCTCAATTTATACGTGTCCCCAAGTTTTGTAAAAAATTTCCCCCAAGTAAAAAAACCTTCAATAAAATTCTATAAATGGCTCTAGTTGGCAATAAAATAGCTCAAAATGTTTAAGAACATTCTTCTCAGTAGAAAAATACGCTTTAAACGAAGTTTACACATCTTTTAGGGTGTGTGAGGCTTGTTTTATCTTAAAAATTCTATGCGTGACTTTATTCAATGTCATTTCCGTCCCCCTGGTTATCTTCCAGAAAATTTAAATAAAATTTAAAAAAATTACACTGCCGAATGTGCTCTTACGAACACTTTTAAGGTATCAACAGTTAAATTAAACATATGAAAAACTTTTCACACTGTTTTCGAAAACCCATTGTTTTGTCATTTCCGTCCCTGTCATTTCCGTCCCCACTTACGAAGTGGTTTCGGGAGAGTGACATTTTAATGGATTTTAAAAATTTTAATGCACGTTATTTATATTGTTGTGTTATTTTTTAATACTTTTAGCAAATTTCAAATGGCAATAAGTTAGGCACATTGTTCAATCTTTAAAAGGCATAATAATTTAGATAGAATGATATTTAGTTATATGAAAGTTATTAGTTGTTTAATTAGTTACATCTAAATTTTAGAACTTATAAAAATAAAATTTTATAAATTTAACTATTCTAATCAATATTTTAAAAGTAGTTTAGAATATTTTGTATTTCAAAGTGTTTTTCTCTCACTGAATAGAACAAAATTAAGCATTTAAAAATAAATCCAAACGTTAATTGTATTTTATTTCCACGATCTTTTTCATGGTAAGTTTTCTGCACAATTTTGTTTGTCTCTTCTATTTTAGGAACAGTCTGTAACATTTACATTATTGTTTAGTTGTGGTTAAAAAATTCAAGTATAAATTAGAAAATGTATTTTTTATATTTGGATTTTTTTTTTCAAACTGTTAGTTGTTAAATTATTATATTCTTTAGGTAAAGTTCAAATGATATAATGGAGATGAAAAAAGTAGTTTAGAATATTTTGAACTCCAAAATAGTTTTTATCTATGGAACATATCAACATGAAAAGAAAATATTTTTCAAAAGTAAATTTTTAAAATCTTCTAATCTAAAGTCTAAAATCTAAAGTCACAGAGTCTGATATAAAGCGAGTTGAAACCATGCTACCAAAAAAACTGAAGTCAATTCCAAATATCATGAAGCTTCATCAGTTGGATAACAAATCAGTGTTATGAAAATAACAAATCAGTGTTAGGTTTACGCATGCTAACTTGCGTTTCTTGCGAAATCGATCTTTCTTGTACTCATTATGCTTCGAGTCCGCCTACAGTTAATATTTTATAGACTAAATAAAAATAAATATAAAGCAGACAAATGAAAAAATAAAGAAACTTGTAACTCTTTGCAGTAAAAAAAGTTGGTATTGTAAAAGTTTAAAATTCCAACGAAAAATACTATTTCTTAAAAAAATTAGATTTAATCTGTTTTGTTTGTAAATAATGTAAAAAAAAACTATGAAACAATATTCTAAATGGTGTATTTTGTTTTCTATGTCATTATTTATCAATTGAATAAAGTTTTTAAAATATTTCTTGAGTTAGGGAAGTGTTTAAGCCGGGAGATGGTAATTACACTTTTTACATTAAACTTAAACTTAAAACTGTCATTAAAATTTTATTTTTAATTTTTTTTCGTTGCTGAGCACTGATTTGTGATCTTAAATGAGTTGTCTTTAAACAAATATTAACAATTATTAATTAATTACAAGTTGAATTTTTCCTACTTGGCATTGGCAAAAGTTAACGTGTTGAGAAAATCACCCATATGCTAAAGATGTTGCTTGGAATTCTTAAAAAAACTTTAAAAACAGAAAAAGATTAAATCTAGTGGAAAGTTATTGTAATAATGCAAGATAGCAGCGATTTAAATTTGTTTATCAAAACTAATATTTTTATGAAATATTTATAAAATCTAGAAATTTTCCCAGTTATTAATTGTGAAATTTTTAAAAAATAATAACTAAATATAAAGAAAAGTAACTATAAAATCGAAATTCAAAACAGAAAGTGAAGCTAATAAACCACGGTAATTATTTTGTGTTAAAAAAATTATCGTGTACCTTTGCATACAAAATGAAAGGTTTTCCAGACTTTCAATTTTGTAGTCAGTCATTTTCTATATTTCAATGTAATTTTTTTTTTAATTTCATGAAGCAATATATTTTGAAATTCATTTGAAAGTTAACGACGGTTTTTATACCCACTTTGATAAAAATAGGACTTTTTGAAATAAATTTAACTGAATTGTTCATGCAGAGATTATTTGAGCACAAATTAAATTTAACCGAATAAAGCAATTACCTTTTCTTTTACTAATTTCGTTTGACTTTGACTTTTTGGATATATCTGTAAGAAAATGAAAAAAAAAAAAAGAAAATGTTAATATCAAAGTGATAAAATTTTAAAGAAAATAAAGTAATAAAATTAGATTTATCACAACTTTTGACGTGAAAAGTTTGTACACCTTATTTCTAATGATGCATTTAAAACAAACGTTCTTGTAGGAACTGAAAGTTTTTGCTTTGACAAAAAAAGAAATGTGCGTTTAAAAATATTCTTTGTTGGTTCATTGGATTTAGTTTTTAATAATTATTTAAATTTTTTAGAATGAGAACCTATTTCTAGCAGATTATCTTAATATATATTTTAAGTTTTATCACTCGATGAAATATCTTGTTATTTTTAGGAGAAACAGAAACAGTGAATTAATTTTATGTTTTAGTGGAAATTAAATGTTACTGTTTTTTTTTTCTTTTTTTGTTGGAATAATTATGAAATTTTTCTTCGAAATGGTTATATGCAGAAAATCTTTCTTAATAACTGTTTTATTGAAAGACAAATCCATGAATTTTTAATTAAAACTGATTGGATTTTTATCAAAAAAGCAAAGTGAGGGTTTTTTTAATTGTACTGTCCGCAAACTATCGAAAATCTGCTAATGTTAAGAAGCATTATTGTTCATTGTATTAAAAAAACCTCGCATTTCCTTTTTTTTCCAAAATCGTTAAATATCATCAGATAAAAACAAGATTTTTTTTCTTCATCAGTAAGTTAATTATTAGTTTCATGACTTTGAGCTGCTACAGTATATTTTTGAAAGTAAAATGGCTTTTCGAAATTATAAAAAATGAGAGTGCATAAAATAGTTTCAGAAGAAAATTAAGTTTTAGCTTAAAAATAATTTTCAACAGCTTTTAGGCATTCTGACAATTACTTTAACTGTTTTTCTATGAAAATAAGTATTTGCATAAAGTTTTTTCTACTCATAAAAGTTAAGTGTAAGGTTACCTAATGAGTGTAATGTTACACAAATTCTGGAGTAAGTTGTTCTGATTTTAAGCAAACTAATTGCTTCAGAAAAGTTTCACGTAGCCTGTGTGAAGTTCCACTAATCGTTAAAATTACTGGAGTATTACTCAAAGGGCATGCGTTTAGACAAACAATGGCACAAAGTTCTTAAAATCCTATGGACATAACCAATGCATCCCCAGGAACAAAGATCATGAGCGGAACACATTCAGAGTATCTTTTAATACACTTTCTTTTAAATGGAACAATTTCGGAACACATTTAGATAACTGAAACACTATTTTTAGTTAGAAAGTGCTAATCATTTCCCTAGCTGTACTGGTAATTTGCAGCTTATATTTGCGGTATTTTTATAAACTTCATTGTTTCTATACAACTCAGTTGACAATATCTCATTTTGGCAATCCTATACGTATTTGTTTTTTTCCCTATCCATAAAAAATACTTTCACGCTCAGGGCCTAAATTTATTTTTTAAAAAATTGTCTTTGAGGGACTATTATATGGCTTTAAAGAAGATTGTATTTTTATGAATGTGTGAAAACAATAGGAATTCTCACCTTTATAAAGAAAAAAAAAACTTATTAATGCCTTGAACTTCTACAACATTCATTTGTGCCAAAAAAAAAAAAAAAAAGGCGAATTACATAAAAAAAGCTATTTTAGTAAACAAACCATCAGTTCCTCCTTGAACATGAAAATATGAGTAAAATATTAAAAAAAAATCACTTTAGTCAATGTTTAATAAGAAACAAAAATGGTTTTGCTTTGTAATCTTCATCATTTGCTTTGTAATCTTCAGCACAAGATAACTTCTAGAATTTGTTATTACAAACAATTAGGATTGAGGCAATAAAAAAGCATTTCTTAATTAAGAAATATCTTTCCTACACAAAAGTCTGACTTATTTTAAAACGTTCAATACTTTACAGTAGCTTTTTTCCCCATTTATCCTGTTTAACAACTGCTTTCTGAGTGCATAATTTGTATTAACTTTTCACATGGAAAAATGACGTGAAACTGCATCTCCTATTTTTCAGACTAATCTATTAATAAGAGATATCTGCTTACAATCTGAAATTAAAATAAGAAATAATTTAAAAGTCTGTACTTACTAATAATCTGCATATGTTTCAGAACTCTTAATTTCTTTCAAAAGAAAGTGGAGCCATTTATAATTTGCATTTAAATGCATGGTTTTGTCTAGACAATTCAGTCTTGCCTTGAGAACATGTTTTGCAGCAGCTCCAGGCAAAACTTAAATCATTCTTTACACACAAAAAGAAAAACTCTGATGTTTTAAGCATTAATAAACGCCAAGTATTTCACAAAAACCTGCTGAGATACATGTCACAAAAAATTGGGTGTTTTATTTTGTGGCTCTTTATTTTCTTTGTCCTGTTTTGTTTTAAATATGTATGCAAGTTTTATTTTTCTTTCATACATTTTAAAGTTTTTTCTAAATGTTGTTTATACTCTGCTTCTCAAATAAAAAAAAGGTCGAATAAAATTAAAAAAATTAAATTAAAAATTTTAAGGACACATTAAAATAATATTAAATTTTGTTCTTAAATGTTTCTTGGTAAAAAACCGCACTTTAAAATATCATTATTTTTGTTGAATAATTTTTAGCATACAGTCTTCTACAAGTAAAAAAAAAACTAAATTTCAACAAAAAATGTAATAGCATTGTCTTCCCGTAATGACTTAAAAGATATTTAACTTATTTTTTGTCAGAAATATATGAAATTATCCATATTTATCAGATAGACGTACAAAGTGAAGAATAAATCATCGGAGGTGCGAAAATATTGAGGATAAATCTTTTCTCTTCTTACAGGCGCCTTCTAGAATCCGCTGATCATCAAATGCCCGGATGCTGAATCTCATTATCATATTTCTATCCCACCATGGCATTCCAGAATAATTTCTTTCCTTTGCGCTGATGGAATTCAATGCGCTGATTGAGGCTCGTTTGCCTCCCGAAGGAAATTCCTCTAATACTTTAGCGAGTATTGTTTATTCATTCTGATTAACTTCAGCAGAATCAAGTTTCAGCTAGAAAAAAGAGCTTTTTATGATATTTTTTACTTCAGTTTCATAAAACCAACCAAACCCTAAAATTATTTATGTTTGTTTTCAGTTTGATTTTTTTTGCATGATTAAGCTGATCAAATTACTCCCACTTACAGAAAGTGTTTTTACTAAAATTAAGAGAACTGACTTTTAGGAATTAAAATCTAGTAATATAAAATTAAGAAAAAAATAATATGATTTAATAGCTTTACTAATAGCTTGTATTTAATAAATCTAAAGTTTAAACGTGATTTAATCCTTCGTAAGAAAAGTGAGCTATTTCCAATGGTGTAAAGAAAATTGAACTTCAAAATGGCCCTTTTCAGATATTGCCCTTTGAAATTGAGAAAAAAAATGACTGGAATTTCAACTCGGAAAATTCAGCAATTATTTCATCCATCAAGATGCCACAATTGCACACCTTTCGGACATACTAACAGGCTAAAAACGAGGAAATGATCAGCTTCAGAAAGTCATCCTTTCAGCAGATACAAGCTGATAACGTATGGTCAAAACTTGCCCAAGTATGATTTTTTAGCAACTTTGGCAGCAAATAGTAAAAAATCTACACAGCATTAAGCTGTTGTTACACAAGTAGGCTACTCTACCCTAAACAGTGATCAGAATCACCGAATTTGAGTCTAATAATCATCTTACGTCGCGAATAATAAAAGCACAAACTTGATGATTTGGTCATTCTTTTCACGACACGAAAAAGAGGCCGTTACAAAATAATTTATATTAGCTGATCCATAGAGCTTATGGAGCTATAATTTGGTATGGCTTCATGCAAATCTTATATGCAAATCCAAAAAAAGATTCATCAAAATCAGAGGGGGTCGAGTCGGGATGCCTCGGACACTTGACATGGAATGACTCAGTTAATAAACTGTAAAATTGCTGGTTTTGCAGTGATAAACTGTAAAATAGCTAGTTCTGCAGCTTATTTCTGTGCATTTCACAATTTTAAACTGAAACCTCTGCTTTCAGTATTAAACTAAAACCAATATTTTATTTTTTGCAGTCTGGTTACATCTTAAGTCTTTGAACAAGACTTCAACTTTATATTATAAATTCTTAACCATTTTTATGTAGAATACTTTATATGTTTTGCTTAAAATGTTGAGGTGGGAGATGTATTAGAGAGCAAAAATAGATGCCAAGCTGTTATATAAAATTACTGAAGTGTCTAGATAAAGGCCCACAAACTGATTGATACATCTCTAGTTTTATTTTTTTAATCAACATTATTTCTACATATTCATTTACTCTTCTAATAAAACTGAAATAATAACTAAAGAAAAATCCATTATCCTGAAACGTTTCCGCTTTTTGCATATGTGTAGCTGCTGACTCATATATTCATTTTTCTGCTTAAACTAAGAATGTTTGAGGAAAATGACCTTTTTTTACTTCAACGACATAATTAATTTTATGAGATTTTTTTGAATAAACACTTTAAATATAGCTGCATTCATAGCCGCATTTTGTAGTTATGCATTGGAGAAAAGGTTGCGCAAACGAAGTAAGCAGGCACAAGGTTATAAATGGCTAATGGTTGTTCTCATTAAATTACCATT
Organism: Uloborus plumipes; assembly: GCA_038373865.1. Classification (NCBI taxonomy): domain Eukaryota; kingdom Metazoa; phylum Arthropoda; class Arachnida; order Araneae; family Uloboridae; genus Uloborus; species Uloborus plumipes. The sequence goes on along the minus strand of JAXGGA010014924.1, from coordinate 18,174 downwards.
AGCAAATTAATTATCCTTAGTTCTCTGATATCTGACTTATTACTTTAAGGGTCTTTTAAGTTCGTACCAAGTGCTAACTTGAGAAACTAGAGAAGTTTTAGCCCGATAGCACTTAAAATTACCGCTTTTGTGCCTACTTTCCGTTTAAAGTAAAATAAAGACAAAAAAAGTAATAAAAGTGGCTTAGTGTATCTTTAAATATCGTTAAATCCAAAAAAAGTCAAAAAGGGATAGAAAAAAAATAACTATCGAAAAATTAAAAATTAGAATGTAGGGTTTTGAGATGGGGATAATGTGTGTTTGTCTGCTGGTCTGTCGGTCTGCTTGTCACCTCGCTGTATAACTTTTGAATGAGTAATCCGATTTGAACAAATGTTTTTGTAATCGAAAGATTTTGGTAGGACAACCTCGTTCCCATACTTCACTTTTTGATTGGAATTTTTCGTTCAATTTTGAAAAGTTCAAAAAAAAAAAAACCTTAAGATTAGCACCTATGGGGAAAATGAAGAGTAATGAAGATCCTGAACTAAAAGGCGGATTTCCCTTAAATACACTTCGTTGGTAAATGCTCTCGATGAGGAACATGTGGAAAATATATTTTTGACTAGGCAGTTTTAAGGATTCTGACTTCGACACTGAATCTTCCGACTCCGACTCAGGCAGGTACGGAAGAAAAAAAAGACAGGTTCCTATACTGTTAGTATTTTAGAGACTTCGATTCCGACTGTGCTAATCGATTCTGTCTGAAGATTCCACCTTTTTGACTCCGATTCCGATTTCGACTTAGCAGCTATAATAGAAATGCAGGAGAAAAATGACTGATTCCTACTTTAGAGTTTCAGAACCGACTCCGAATTATCGACTGCGACTCCTCGACTCCAACTCCAACTCCGCAGACATAATCATAAGATTTTCTGTCTCATAGGGAAGAAAAAGCACCTATACTAGCACTGATAATATATCAATGAAAACCTTTCTAAAAACGGTGATATTGGGGGTATAGGTTTTGAGAAAAAAAAACATTTACGGCATTCTTTTGTCTTCATATAGCAATTGCACGCACAGTGCAAAAAAAAAAAAAAAAACTTGTTTTTACAGTATGATACTGGCAGCAGAGGTTCCAGTTTAAAACTATAAAAACACAGTAGTAAACTGTAAAACTAGCTATTTTACAGTTTATTACAGTAAAATTAGCAATTTTACAGTTTATTATCATAAAATTAGCTGTATTATACTGTAAAAACAACAGTATTATACTGGCAGCAGAGGTTCCAGTTTAAAACTGTAAAATGCACAGTAATAAACTGTGAAACTAGCAATTTTACAGTTTATTACTGTAAACTAGCAATTTTACAGTTTACTACTGTAAAATTAGCAATTTTACAGTTTATTACTGTAAAATTACTATAAAATTAGCTGTATTACACTGTAAAAACAGCATTTTTTTTGCAGTATACGGTGTTTCTTTTTTTTATTATTAAATGACAGTAAATGCTGTCATATAACGTTTCAGGAACGACAATTTAGGAATAATTTATCTAATTTCGTTTTAGTTGCGCTATGTATTTTTTGTAGCAATTCGTTTCACTGATGGAACGTGTCAAAGTTTTCTCTATATCTAGAATTTGTCTATCTCTTTCAGTGCACGCACACAAATGTACCACACAACAACAAGCACTCACATCCACCTAACACACACACTTTAGCTGTGTTTTTTACGCGAGTATTTCAATAAATTTTAATTAAACTTAACGCACATAGTATATATTTTTACCAAATAAATAGCACTTAAATGAAAAATGATCAAATAAGCTTTGTGCTGAACTATATTTGAAGTTAAAAATCAACGTAAACAAAGCACAAATAAGGTAGAAAGTACAGAAAATAGCTATTTGAAAGGCTACAATGGAGCCCCTTCCTCAGTGCAAGAAGCTCAGTAAACAACATGAAAGCTGTAAGAGAACTGAGCGCGAAGCACGTGGACCCTGGTATTTATACCAAATGTTGTGTATGCATGAACTCACGACAGGAGCGGGAAAACACCGACCAATCAGAGAGCAGCAAAGCAGTGGGGAAGACAGCAAAGGAAAGTAGGGGGAAAGAAAAAAGCGCGGGAGAAAAAAAAACACTAGAAGGCGTAATTACAAAAATTGCTTCCAGATGTCAGGGAAAAATGGAACGCTTTAAAGATCATTCATCAGAAAATGGGAATTTTTACAAACATTGTAAACTTCCCATAAATCGAGGTCATAAATTGACGAACATTTACAAATAATTCTAGCCGAAGAAAAATCTAAGCAGTGACCAGAAGCCCAACAATGATAAGCAATGGAACAGCATGCTAGTTCTTTATGTTTATCAAAATGTGCATGCTTTTCAGACGGTGCTTAAGAACCCGCTTAGTCTGTCCTACATAGCTAAGTCCGCATTAAGTAGCACTTGTTCAGACCTTTAGCGCATCTCATTTATTGTTTCTCCATATTTATTCATTTTGAGTGTTTCTATTTACTTAGTGATATTTAAGCTCCCATGGACAACAATTAATCTAAGGATGAAAATAATCGCAGAAATTTTCCATTAAATGCTACTGCTAATGTCAGGGGAATAGCTACTTATGTGAAACGTCGATTTACGTAAAACGTTTAGTTTTTCTGTCTGAATGGAGAAAGATTAGGGGTTTAGTCACTCTAAATGACGATTGTTAAGTACTCAGTACGTTCTAATGCCCATGTGCTGAATAACGTTCAGTTGTCATCGATATGGGAACTGCCCTTATTATCCGTGTAGAAGTTAAGCTATTTAGAATGATACTTTGCTAATGTTTCATTTTATCGTTTTCATAAATATGCTTTTCACATTGCGAAGTCACTATTAATTTAGAATTTATCTATATTTTTAAATAATGTCTTTGTTACCGACGATTAATTTGAAAATTATCGCCACGGATAAAAGTAATTAGATTAACACAAATATATACACTAAAAACGAATGCTGTTTTTGCTGTCTGCCCCAGGTATTATACTGCTATTTTTACAGTATAACTCAGCTGATTTTATGGCAAAAGTGCTAATTTTACAGTAATAAACTGTAAAAAAGCTAGTTTATTACTGTGCTTTTGCAATTTTAAACTGGAACCTTTTCTGCCAGTCACTGAAGGAACCTCTTCTGCCAGTCACTGCTTCACTGTAAAAGCAACAGCTTTTTTTTCTTCTTATTTTTTACTTCTTCTTCCCCACATGTGTTTATAATCAAGAAATTTATTTTATTGTAGTCTTTAGATAATCTTTTCCCTTAGGTTTTATTACGATTCTATAAAAAACTAAGCAAACTTTGACACTACGTCAAATACTAACAAAATGTCGCCAGCACAAACTCTAGAAGTTTATGTTTCAATGCAAAGAAAATTATTTCAAGATAACGAGATCTTATTTAAGTTTATATTTACTCTAAGAGTACGCGAGTTTAAAGAACTAACTTGCGAGCCATTAAACGTTTCGATACCATTTTCCACAGGGGCAGAAAGTTTGTCTTTCTTCAACTAAGAGTTCATTGCGTTTTTGTTGATATTAACAAAGAAACTTGGTGAGGCATTGACTTTTTCTTTGTGTTTGAAAGGTTTTGTGTAGTTGCGGTGAACTTCCTTCCATCATTTCAATTGTGCTTTTTGTTCGTAACTTTTAATTTTCTGTTGAATCTAAGCAGAAAATTAAGGTTTGCGAAACTTAACGTAATGCTATAGAACACATATCCTAAAAAATTCAATTTTTTGGTATTGTAATAAATAAAGTTTTAACTAACAAACTTTTAATTTTTATAACTATTAACTTTAAGATTTCTCGGAATTATAAACGGGTGTCTAAATTAGATTTATTAATTTTATTTCAAATCATTGCACATATTGAACAAAAAAAAAGCATTTAAATTTAAACATTGAATCTAGCTTCAGATAAATTCTTATTAGGGATGTCTCAACGCACTTAAAATCAGTAGCAAATAATGATGTAGCAAATTTTTAGTGAAAATATACTTTAAAACAATAGCACAGAGAAAACAACGTAAAACATTAGAGGAAACAACGTAAAACATTAGAGAAAACAACGTTAAACATTAGAGAAAACAACGTAAAATATTGCTTCTCCTCAAAATTCCTACTACTTCTAGAATCCTTTTTCTCCTAGAAGCTAGAGAAACATCGATTTTGATCTTTGTAAAAAGGTACACATTATAAGCGGAAAAAGTGTACTTGTACCAAGCAATGCTTTAGAAAATCAATATCTCGCAAAGATGTGTAAATGAAAGCGTGTAGCTCTTTTGTTTTGAACTGAGGTGAGGATGAGGATTTAAGACCTTACAACTGAAGTAAAAATGTTTGAGACAAGCATAAAAATCTATGTTGGTGAAAGAAATGTAAAAGCGAGGATATTAAACGTATTTGTTGTACTTTAGAGCATGTCTATTGATTACTTCTCGAGATATTTGCAACATTGCACTTTGCATTATCTTGGAATGCGATGGCTTCATTGACGTATGTAAAGTTCAATGCTTCAACATTATAACAGCTTTACGAAGTTTTCATCTTAATATTATAACTTTTAGGGCCATGCTCCACATCAGCGTAAAACGCGACCGAAACTGAAGGCAGAAACCGAAAATCCGGGTACTTTTCATAGGAACACCATTGAATAAATTTTACGCTTCTGCCTAATTTTTCTGCTTTACTTCGATGTGGAGCATGGCCCTTACTCACGAACTCGGTCCAGATTGTTGAGTTTCATTTGCTCTTTAAGGATCAAATATTGCTCTTTAATTGAGAATTTCCTACCATAAGACGCACTTTATGCATATATTTATTCAGTTTTTATGTTATAAACATAAAGTTCATATTATTCTAGTTATTTTGTGGGAAAATTGTCCTAGATCGAAGGCTGTAAAACTTCAAATTTCGGCATCGGTTATATTCTTTATAACTTCTCAGCCCTAATATATGTTAAAAATATATATTGAATTAGTTGTTTTCAAACTTTTTTTTTTCAATTACTGCGACATTTCCATTTTATTAGAAGAAAAATTTTTTTATAGAAAGAGGCAGGATTTAGCTTTTGCTATTTTGTATTTATTTTCCTTGAGTAGAAATCTTTGATTTTTCGGCACTTTTCTGAGACTGTATGGACAATTTGAGCTTTGCTACAAGAAATGTTCTGTTTTAATACAGATTGAATTCACAAGCATTTAAACTAGCACGGTTATTTAGTTGATTACAAGTAGAAAATTAATAAATTCTGGATTGATTTTTTTTTCCAAATTAAACTCTTATCCATAGTTGAAATTCTCCTGAAAGGTAATATATATCCTTCTGAGGAAGTTTCTTACAATTTCAACGTAACAGTATTTAAAGTTGTTGGAACAAAACATATTTTATGAGTTTTATAATATTTTATTTACTACTATAAACTAAAGAAAAGTTACAGAAGTTATGATTAAAAAAATCGTCATGACTTTTAAATACTAGTAACTGTAATTAAATGCTCGTTAAACTCTTACTATCTGTTTTTACCAGCAAATTTTAATTATTCAACTCTAACATTAAATAATTTATTGTCTCATTAAAAGGCGGCTAGTTCAGTATTTAATAAAGCATTGAACTTGTGTATGAAGAAAACGACATTATTATTAATTAAATGAAGTCACATATTTATTTTTTTTCTTTCATGGCCGCCTTTGAAAGGGAAGAAAAAATAGTGTCTGAAGCTGACGTTTCAATAATCATCAGCGAAATAAGAAATGACCTTAGGAATTTTCTTGAGTAAACAAAAGGCTAGAAAGCTATTGATTGGTATTTGAAGAATGCCGTGCTCGCAAAAGTGTGAAAGGCACTCGTAGAGGAATTTCTTAATTACTGGGGATCATTATTGAATCTTGCACGTCAACTACTTTGTTAAGCCTTTTGAAAAGCATTAGTGGCATTAATTAAAACGTAATTAACTTCTGTCACTAATTTAGTATTCAGTGTGGAAATTTTTCTGATTGTTAATTCCTGAAGAAAAAAAAACATTTATTTCGGAGCGGAACAAATAATTTTAAATTGGAAATAAACTTAAAATAAAGATGTTAACTTCACGTAGTAGAGGGAAACAGAAGTTTCTGTGTGAATTTTTTGTTTATGTAATTCTGTCAACAATAAATGGCGCAAAATATATTAAGAGGCCTTAAAAGAGAAAAATTATTATTCTTTCATGATATACTTAAAAGAATAAAAAAACCAGTAAGTATAAATAAAAAAATAATATTGAAGTAGTAATAGCTAAAATGAAAGAGTAACAAAGAATACAATTCAAATGTAAAAAAAAATAATAATAAAGGAGACGCATTCATAGATTTCTAGTTACTACTAGAAACGCTTTTGTTTATTCGTAAAACGTTATTTCTTTTTTATTCATTTAGTCTTTTTTTGGTGTAAAATGAGCCAACAACGTATGCAAATCAAAAAGCTTAATCTTCTACTATTTATGGACATTTTTCTATCTACATTCCAACGCATTAAACAGTTTTGAATTAAAAAAGTGCAACATTTTAGTCGCAAGATAATTCTTTGCTTTGCGTCATGCGTTTAACCTATGCTTTTATGTGCGATTTGTTCTACGCTTTTAAGCTGTGTGTGTGTGTGTGTGTGTGTGTGTGTGTGTGTGTGTGTGTGTGTGTGTGTGTGTGTGTGTGTGTGTGTGTTTTTAAGCTTCTAGTTGTAAGCATGATATCTGTTTTAGTTAAGAGTTCGTTATCTGGTTTTAGATCTGAATTTCGTTTTAACTTTAGATCTGAGTTTCGTTTTTACTTTTAGATGTACGCTTGTTTACATCTTTTAAATCGTAAGTTTGTTTATTTTACTTTGTCGTAAGTTTTTTTTTCTTTTTTAATTAATGTGAGTTTGCTCCTTCGCTTTATCTGTGATTTTTTTTTGGTTTTTACAAGGAAATCCAGAAAATAAGTTCTGCTTTCCATGTTTGTAACAGAATATCTACTTAATGCGCTTTTTTTTCTATTAAATCTTTGACAAGAAAATCAAAGCACTTTCCGATCACTTTTGCTTGTCTGCCGATCATTAAAGCTAATTGAAACAAGCAACATTCCTCTGTTTAATGCATACGATCAATCACGCAAGTTTGGAGCGCAAGGAACAACTTGTGAAATTCAAACAAATCTATAAAGTTGACGGACACAATAAGAGTGATTCCATGGTCAGAAGGGGTATGCCGTGGTCTGAAAGAGAGGGTTCTGACCCCCATTCCCACAGCTCAGACGTGGGATTTAATTTTTGAAACACCTGAAGTCATTTTTTGCGAACGAGCTCAAAGTAGTTAAATACTTTTAACAGGCTTTTTGTGTGACCAGTAGTTTCATGATTTTTCAGAATTTCAAATATTGTGAAGTGTAAATGTAAAATGCTTTTTTATTTAATGACTTCAAGCTGTTACAAACACCTAAACGGTAGTTGCTACTAACGTATTTTCTTTAAACTATGGGAAGAAAATTTGCAGACCGAAACATTCTTACAAATTTTGAAACGCAACATTTGATACTATTTTACATTTTAGTGCTGTTTTTCTTTTGTTACGTTTGGAATTTTCTCCCAGAATTAAGTGTCATAGCTTTCAAATAAGCCGTAATAATAAATTTAAAATGCTAAATATTTTTAAAAAGAGTACAATACGATCGCTTCAGAGGAAAAAAGGAAACAGTTACTTAAACAGATCCACTTGACTGATTAAGAGTTTTTTCTCTAGGGTAGCACGTTTACGCAGATTTTTTCAATGAATTTCGCATTTTTTATGTTTTAATTTAAGAAATTTTAGACGTAATGGAGCAATCCTTTAAAGCAGGTATTAAAGTTTAAATTTGTGCGTTCAGTTTTTGCTCTGTTTGAGTATTTAAGCGTCAAAAAATAATTTTTAGGTCTACGTCTGTTAGGGCAATTTGTGTATTCCATTTTTAGTTTTCTGAAAAATCATCACATTTTATTATAATATGTGTTAAATACTGTAAATTAATAATTAACAGTGTGCTATAAATAGTCACTAAAATGTAATTACAGTCTTTGTTATAATGTTTTATTTTGAGACGGTAAGCCTTTTACAGCGATACAAAGTAAATCATGCAAATTCCTTTTATTTCACAGCTTAATGATGTATCATTCTCATGGGGCTCCTGTTTGCTCCTCTTACTTTTATATGAAGATTAAAACCCTCAAAGCTTTCCCAGTTAATCATAATTACAGATAAATTATTTCACAACAGCGAGTTATCTCTTTTAATGGGAACTACTAAAACATTTGTATTTTTGCTCGGTTCTCTTTCGTTCATTCAGAGAAAGCGACTCTAAAACTAAGTATGTTAATTAATTAAAAAATTTATTAAGTTGTAGTTTATGAACTAAATATGTAATCTAATTTAATGACTGGGCACGTCAAAATTTGTATTTCATTGATATAATAAGTAGGGATGGACCGGATATCTGGTAACTATCCGGTATCCGGCCTATCCGGCTGATATATTAGGTATCCGGTACTTCCGGATATACGATCCGGCTGACCGCCCCGGATACGGATATCCGGAAGATTTTTGCAGGATATCCGGCTAAGTATCCGGTATTGATGTGGGGAATATCCGGAATTGATGTGAGGGTTATCCGGTATGATGTGAGGACCTAATTAAATATTTTCTTTTTTATAAAAATCTTAGTTAAAAATTTCATTGTTTGATAAACCTTTTAGATGATGTAATTACTTTTCATCTTTCCTTTTTACCAATTTTTGCTTCTAAAACAAAAATTGTGTTATTCCTCCGACTGTGTACTGGACATGGAAGCATTCTGCATATTTGATTTTTTACAATTGCCAGATAAAATATAATTGTCTTCAGCTTTTCAAAAATATTTTAGTTAAAATATTTAGAAAGAAAAGGCTACAAACCTTCAAGGATTAATGTGCGACAAAAGTTTGAAAAAAACTTACGATCATATCGTTAGTTCATAAAAATCGCAGTAGCTTTTAATATAAATTCTCAAATTATTTTATTTATTGAATTCTTTTATTTTTAGTTTTTGTGCTTCTAACAAAAATTGCGATCTATTAACACCCAATGATGTTGTAATTAGATATTTTTTACTTTGCCACTATTATTGCTTTATTATAATTGAAAATAACATACACTAAATAACCTATCTAACATTGACGAAAGTTTTCTTTTAGATAATGAAAACATCTGTCCCCATGAATCATCGCAACTTAAAACCATGCTTTTTTTTTTGAAAGAGTTTAAATGTGTGTAAAGAAATTTTGAATTTTGCACTTTGTTTCGTTCTTTCTTTTTGTAATACCTTCCTTTCAGAAAAGATATTTCTCTGCTATTAGAATCTTTTCACGTCTGTCACGCCGCTCCGTAACTCCTCGAGAACATGTTGAGCATGACCCTCAATAACATTCAATCGAGTTTCGATAACTCAAAGCTTTATAAACTCAAATATACCTTCATTTCAAAGTTTTCATTTGGTCCCAAATTCTTGAAAAGACGGTAGGAACTGCTTGTAACTCGAACTATCAATAACTCTAAGTTTTTAGCCGGTCCCTTGGGACTATGAGCTATTGAGACTTGACTGTATTTAAGATGTTAATTTGCATCATTAGAAAGTGTATTTTGTCTTTTAGAATTTAAGTAAAACTTTAAGTTAATTATTTAGATATAAGTTTATTAATTTATTTTTTAAAGTGAACATGTTTAGAATAATTTTAAATAATAATGATAATATGTCGGTCATTTCAGTGAAAATGGTACAAATCAGTCCCGATACTTCAGAATTTTGGGAATTAATTTTAATGTTTACCACCAATTAATTATATTTTTTTATTTGTTCTCCATCTAATTGTGTGTAACCTAGTATTACTTATTTAGGCATAAGCCATTTATAAAGGACCCCCCACCCCCCCCAAAAAAAAAATCTTTGGCAAAAGAAGGAAAAAATGATCTGCCCCAGCTTCAAATTGCTAGGACTTAAAATGCAATTTAAGATTAAGCTGAAATGCAACAACAAAATCATTTGCAATGCACAGCACAAAAAATGCTTCTGACACCCTTTCTGCTGATTTTTATGTATGTAAACAAAAAAATCTTGGAAAAACACCTATTTATCTTTGTTCCTAGATTTTTTTTATGTTTCAAACTGTACACTCTGTTACAAGCCTTTCAGAAATACAAATAAGCAATCGCATTCAATGTGATATTTTTTTTAATAAGTACAAGTAATGTATCTGCTTTGATTACTTTGATACATTGAATTATATAATCAGTAACTAAGATAAGCCTAAAATTCTTTGCTGATGATAGTTAATTTGCACTGTGGGATGTCCACTCTGTTACAGTCGCATTAATAGTGCAAAAAATATTTTTTCTTGAAATTGCAAACAGAATTAGTTTTAGGATGCTTAGTTCATTTTATACTTGTTCTGTAATTGACTTTTCTTTACGATTAGAAATATATTTTTCAAACCTCATTTGTCTCCTCTGTTACACGAAGTGGTCGAACTATTCAAAACCCTTAATGAATGACTCATATATACAAGCCATTTACACTTTATTATGCACAAATAAACAGTGAATAATTTTTAAAACAATGATTAGTTGGCGAAAATTACTTCATTTGATAAACTTAACTCGACAATTTCAGACATGATTTGTACCATTTTGGCTGGAATAACCCATAAATATAACATTTGCATCTCGGAATGTATCTTTATTTTTTCAAAATGAAGTTGAATTTCGAGGTGATCGTTTAAGAATTAGTTTATTAATTTGTTTTTAAAAAAGTGAATATGTTTAGCATGACCCTTAATGTATTTAAAATGATAATTTGCCCCTTTTAAGAATGTGTATCTTAATTTTTTGGAACTAAAGTAAAATTTCAAGTTGATTATTTAAGTAAAGTTTACTCATTTGTTTTTAAAAAGTGAACAACTTTAGCATACCTCTTAAAAGTATATTTAAACTGCTGATTTGAATCTTCAGAAAACATGTTCCTTTATTTTTTGGAGTTATATAAAAATTTTAACTGATTATTTGAGTATAACTTTATTATTATTATTATTATTTAACACACTGGTCCTGTTTTAATATTTTCTTCTTTAACTTGTATGTTAGAAAAATTACATGCATATTATTCTTTAAAAAAAAGAATTTCAAAGCAAAATTTTGCTTTATATTATTGCAAATTTGGAAATAAGAAAATGTGTTACTTTGTAATGAAGTTTAAATTCATAAAATTCTAATAAAATATGTATCAATTTGAAAAAAAAAAACCGTTTATCTGAGCTTAGTTTTTTTTTCCTTTTATCTTTCTTTGTTTCTTTCTTTTTTTTTAATATTGGTGAAATATTTAATAACTGTATCATTTACGTAGAAACTTATTGAAATGATATTGAAACAGAAAAGCTTTAAAATGTAAACTAAGAATAATTAAAAGTTTAAACTTTGAGTATATACAGAAATATTTAATTCAATCTTTTAAAGTTTCGTCTATTTTGATAAAAATACATAATTTAGAAAGAAATCACAATATGCTAGTGTTTCATTTCATATGTAGCGCTACTCCTGTACAAATAAAATAGAGGCTTTAAAAATTAATTTAAACGTATTTAACATGTTCTTAAAGAAATTATGCGAGAAACAACTTTGATTTATTGTTTTGAAGCTGCATTACATAAAAATAAGCGAACATGCAATGTAATTCTAATGTCCGGCCGGATATCCGGTATCCGGCGTGTGATGAGCCACCGGATATCCGATATCCGGTATCCGGCAAAATCACTATCCGGTCCATCCCTAATAATAAGATACATGTGTTATGTTTTTGCCTCACAATAAGTTTAAAGTATTTACAACATAATTTTAAATTTTTGTTTTAAGACTAATTTTGTCTCTAGAACACACATTTTATGAATACATTTATTTCTCCGTATTACAGAAATGTCGGCGCTCAGAAGTCAATGTACTAAAAAAAAAATATTTTCTATACGAGAAAAATTGTTGATTATGGAAAGATTTAAAATGTGTTAAGTAGTCGAATAGGGTCACTAAACGCTTTTAAAAATAAGGGACCAACTCTTTTTTATTATTATTTTTATAACCTTCTTAAAAATAAAACAGTAACTTTTTTCTCTCTCCCAATATTTTAGAATTAGAGCGGTAAGGTTTTTTTTTTCTTCTGCAAAAAATTTAATGTTACGGTATTTTTAACCATAATTTACATTCTTGCTTAGACATTTCCTCAGTAACTTAAACAACTTAAGTAACTTTATAAATAGAGTTAAACCATTACATTTTAAAACTTTTTAACATTATACTGGCATACAACACAAACATAGTTAATAAAAGGTCTGAAGACAATATCGATTTACATTTTTTATACAGAATATAATTTTAATACACAGGTAACACATGCACAGATTGAAACTCATTTTAAGAAAATGCTTGAAACACCAACATGCATTTCTTAGCTATTATAAACCTGAAGCATCTCTTAACTTCGGATCTTTTACTTTTGTGTCATTCAACTTACTTTAAATAATCCTGAAAATAACAAAAACACAAGAATGAAGTGTAATTAATATGATAATCGACGTGCATGAGGAGCTAAAACTGCGAAGTCTTTATAAAGAGGCTATAATTCGAGATTTCATTCAGCTTTCAGCATCTCATTCAGCTTTTTGTTAAGCGATAAGTATGGAGCACTAAAAGTAATGAGGTGGCTTGAAGATAATTAGAAAGACTGAATATATGCATAAATTTGCAGTTCTATAATACCTAAGAAGGAAAAAGAACGAATGCAGAACTCTTTGCAGATATGGAAAGTACGATGAACAGAAAATGCACCAAACGTTTTTTTGTTAAATTTTTAGAGCTTTTTTATTTATTTACTACACCCTGTTCAATTTGATTTAGTTTGAGATGATTTCGAAATAAAATTACTGGCACTTCAAAATAATATTTTTCTTCCTTATATAAAAATTTTGATGTTTCAATAACATGGAAAGAATATAATTTGCAAAGTAGTTTTATTTGAAAATATATAACATAAATTTTAATATTCGGAAAAAAACTAGTGTATTCCATTAAGGGCTACAATGTTACCACAAAATGTTGTTTTAACATAATTTAAAAATCGGTCAGACCACAATAGCACAATTTTTAAACTTCAAGTATGTAATCTTTTTAACAAGCTATTTGTTAATATTTTAAGGTTCAGACTGCGTTGTTTAATATGAACAATATAAATTGAATAGCCTTTCTTATTTTTCTTTTTTTAAGAGACATTGAATATAAAATCTTGAAAATTAATCATATAATTATCTACTAGCTCATTGTTTTTTTTTTTGTAAAATACTTTTTTAATAATTAATGATGTGACGCAGTTCTGATGAAAAGAAAGATAAAAAAACAGACTTTTCCATCAATCTGTACTTATTCGTGCAGTTAATTTCTCAATGTTTTTCATTTCTTCTTTAATTATTAACATGAGTTATGAAGTACTTCTCTGCATCGCAATATCGAATTAATCTTTCACAGTGAGCTACTGCAATTAATTTAAAAGCAAACCTTAGTTTGGTCTGAAAGATTTTAATTGGATATTTTTTTCCGACAAAAGTTTTTCCCTTATCTTGTTTGATTAACGAGGAATGAATAAACTACTATGAGTCTGAAAAATGTTACACTCAAACCATTAGAAGGAGTTTCGCATTCATTAGAAACTATAATCAGTCTCAAGAATTTATTATCTGTTAAATTAAAACATAGTACAAAAATATAATTTATATTACTCATCCTTTTAAAGCTATAAAAAGTGTAACATGTAATTGTAAAATTACACTCTCTGATTTTAGATCAAAATTACCTTTACCCTGAAAAAAATAAATGTTGTTACTAGTATAATACACCTAATTTTAAAGTAACAAACTAAAAATTGCTAATTTTACAGTAACAAGCAGTAAAAATTGCTAATTTTGGAATAATAAACTATAAAATTGCTATTTCTGCAGTAATAAACTGTAAAATAGCTAGTGTTGCAGTTTATTACTGTGCTTTTACATTTTTAAACTAGAACATCTGCTTCCAGTATTATGCTGTCAAAACAATAGCTTTTTTTTTGCAGTGTACTCATGCTTTTTAAATCTATAAAAAGAGTAAAATGTAATTGCAATATTACACTGTCTAATTTTAGATTAAAATTACCTCTAAAAAGGCTGTGGATAATGGTAAAATTTTCAATAAAAAGAAAGGTGAAGTTAAAAATATTTGTTTTCAACTTATAACTGAAATTAAAATTTCTTGATTATTTCCCAAAATAGATTATATTCTAATTGTTGTTGAAGATTATAATAACTGAGCAAAATTTTAATCTTTTGTTTGGAAAGTGTTTTTGTGTGAAGCATGTCTTCAATGCCCATTGCCATTTGTGCAATTTTAACTTTATTACGTAATATTTATGCCTTTATAACTTCGATTGCATGCTTTTATGATATTAAACAGCGTAGGAGATATTTTTATTTTACGTATTCAAACTTGCTTATTCAAAATATTTTAAAAGCTCCGTATGCTAATGTTTTAAAAGCTTAAGCCCTCACCGGAATTCTAAAGTGCTCTTTCATTTTTCCGCTTTTTCCAAAGGCTAATCAATAAGGTTCTTAAGGCCCTAAAGTTAATTTTCAGCTGTTGTTGTCCTCGTACATTATGGCCAATGCATTGATCATACTTATGTCATGCATAAAGAAAGGTGTTTTTTTTTTTTTTATAACAAAATATGACAACAAATTCTAACAACAACCCTTATTTATATTTGAAAGTATAATTAGGCAATTTTACCATACTTTTATGTGTATAGGAAAATTCCTAAAAAATCTATCCATTTAAGGATTGTTACTTCTAACGCTCGTACATGAATTCCCTTGCCCAATTTCTCACCTTTTTTCATATATGTTTATTTTCTTCCTTCGGGTGATATAAAATTCTTTCGAAAATAAAAAAATCCTTTCTCAATATGTCTAGTGGCATAATATATGTACTAAAAGTCGTTCTGTCACGTTTTCCTCCCAAAACAGAGGTATTTTTGAAAATGCAATTGCTGGTACCAAACGGAAACACTATGACTTCCCGGGATAAGAAAAAAAGGTCATTTGGGTTCATTAATTTTCTTCCAGCCTTTTCAATAACTCCTCGAATGAATTTTCATTTGTGGGATCAGAAAGCAGAACATTGGGTCTATTTAAATTTTTTTAAAAACTCAAAATTGACTTTTTTCAAATGTTCGGGGGTTTTCCTACCTAAAGAATATGATTATTTAATACAAGTAACAGGAAGTATTGAAAAAAAAAAAGTGTAGTCATAAATAGACGTAAAAGGAAGTCCATATCATATTTATTTTAATTTGAAAAGTTTTTAAGAAATCTTATATCGTTACCTTGCCAACTGAGCTTTTCTTTTTTCCTTTTGTTAAGTCGAATGTACCAACACCCTCGTAATACTAAATGATTGCTGCATTTGCCTCGAAAAGGAATCCAACTGCTTGGAACAAAGCGCTACCTTGCGGCCAGCAGCTATTGGCTACGGATCTAAACAATATTCAAATTAAAATTTTGATTGGTTAAGTTTTGAACTAAAACTTGGAAATCAACCAATTGTTATTTTTTCTAAAAGATTCTTTGTTTCGAAGAATTTTGATATGTGGCAGCGTGGTCCGAACAAGGGGCGAATTTTTTCTCTAAGTTAAAAACCTGGAAGCGATAGGCATTTAGTATTAGAGAGGCGTTAAAGGTACTCAAAAAATTGAAACGGTTCAAATTTAAATGCAATAGCTCAAAGGTCTGTCTGTGCGCAGAAAGTTTCACTATATTTTTCGCAAGTATTATACAGATACCAAAGTCTTAAATACCTACTAATGTACAATAATGAAGAAACTTTTACTAGGAATACATCTCGCGTTCAAGAACTGAACATACTTCTCTGACAAATTTAAATGAAAAAAAATTTTGAAACATTTCTCGGCGCATTGAAATATGCTATTTTATTCTTATCAGTATATAAAAAATAATATACTTTCCCATATGATGGGACACATTTCAGGAATTTGACAGAAGTATTATACTATCAGAGATTTCAGGCGAATTCGTGCTGAAGCTTGCAGAGTTATTAAGAGCAAGAATCTGAGAAACTGTCACGCCTAGCATTATGAGGTGATTCATGACCTCTCAGATTTTCTCCCAAAAATAACCAAATGTTTACTATCTTATTGAAAGACCAAATCCAGAATGTTTTGTTCTAAAGTTGAGTTGTTTAGTTTTTATGGACCCCTAAAGTTGAAGGTG
Source organism: Uloborus plumipes (assembly GCA_038373865.1). Classification (NCBI taxonomy): domain Eukaryota; kingdom Metazoa; phylum Arthropoda; class Arachnida; order Araneae; family Uloboridae; genus Uloborus; species Uloborus plumipes. The sequence goes on along the minus strand of JAXGGA010014924.1, from coordinate 1,775 downwards.
CGGCATCAAAAATTAAGCGGATTTTCAAGACATGGAAATTGCTGTGAGCTAAAACTCTTACCAGAAACTGTTGAACTCCAATTTTCTTTTTGTATGTTGAATATAGAAGGTTCAAACTTGACAAAATGAATGTTAAATTTGTGGTAAGTTGTTGCCGTAAGGTCAGTGAAGGCCCTCAAAAGAATGCATTTTTGACATTTTTCAGCATTTTTGAGGTCTAAAAACAGCTTGTACAATTCAGTTGCCACGGCAAAAGTAGTGTCATTTGAAAGACCAGTGTATGCACTTTAAAATAATGTATAAATAACCGAGGAAAGTTCAACGTGCTTTTAATTGCGTAAGGCCGAAATATGAAAAATGTCATATTTTACCGATATTCAAACGGTCATAATTTCCTCTGCCCACAACATATTTAAATATTTTTTCTGCCTATGTCATACTCTATTCTTCGTCTTAACAGAACAGTTGAGTCCTTTGAGGCGAAATGCTTAAAAGTTTTTTACAAAAAATGCACAGGAAAAAATAAATTTTTTGTAAAATTTTTTTTCACATTTCGCCTCAAAGGACTCAACTGTTCTGTTAAGACAAAGAATAGAGTATGACATTGGCAAAAAAAAAAAAAAATTCAATATGTTGTTGGCAGAGGAAGTTATGACCGTTTGAATATCGGTAAAATATGACATTTTTCATATTTCGGCCTTACGCAATTAAAAGCACGTTGAACTTTCCTCGGTTATTTATACATTATTTTAAAGTGCATACACTGGTCTTTCAAATGACACTACTTTTGCCGTGGCAACTGAATTGTACAAGCTGTTTTTAGACCTCAAAAATGCTGAAAAATGTCAAAAATGCATTCTTTTGAGGGCCTTCACTGACCTTACGGCAACAACTTACCACAAATTTAACATTCATTTTGTCAAGTTTGAACCTTCTATATTCAACATACAAAAAGAAAATTGGAGTTCAACAGTTTCTGGTAAGAGTTTTAGCTCACAGCAATTTCCATGTCTTGAAAATCCGCTTAATTTTTGATGCCGCACCTTCAACTTTGGGGATCCATAAAAACTAAACAACTCAACTTTAGAACAAAACATTCTGGATTTGGTCTTTCAATAAGATAATAAACATTTGGTAATTTTTTGGAAAAAATCTGAGAGGTCATGAATCACAGGCGTGACACTCTCTCAGATTCTTGCTCTTAAGTTGATCTTCTAGGTTTATCGAAATTTGAAATTTCTTGATTTATTCTGAGTCACGTAATGAAGTGAAGAAAAATAGTGGAAAGAAATTTGATCGCGGAATAGTGAGAAGTTCAACTCGTGAGAATTATGCTGACATTGCTACTACGTATTTTCTTCTTTTTTTTGTTTATATACGCAATACTTATTCATGACACATTTTAATGATTGCGAACCTGAATCCAGCACCTGAATCCAAAATAGAACGTGAAACACAATCGCTTTAATATGTTTTCAGGTCGAAGCTGTTTTGTGTGAATAAAAATCATTGATTTAAGGTATGTGTAAACAATTCTAGTTGAGCACGAAATTGAATACTATGTTTGAACTATTTTTATACCGTAAACTTACTGTAAACTGCTCTTAATTGCATTGGTGGTGGTCCAGTTCAATAACAATCGTGGTTTAAAATGAGAAGAAAAATTGAAAAAAAAAATCCACGAAATAAACAGAATTATGTGAATAAAATGTATACAATTTATTCTTATTTTAGTTCTTACGATTTAAAGTCGAAATGATTTGTTTTATTTGAAC